>BMAT01013693.1:3020-17679 GCA_019649035.1 Elysia marginata | reverse complement strand
GAAAAAAAGACTTCCTACTCACCTTTAGAAGTAGGATCTAGCCTAATACAGAGACCAGAATAGGTAAACCTGAAAAATACAAAAGTTATAGGGCTGTATCTCTGAAAAATTCTCGAGGGACATTATCACTTCAGCAAGGTTTAAGTCATTTGTGCCTCAGTTTTGCTGTGTCCACAAGGTGATTCAGTGAGAGAGTTCAAATTTCATCACTGACACAATTGAAAAGCCAATAATATCATACAAGAGGTTATCTTTTGCTACAAATTAGTTAAATTTACTGAAGAGAATGCAACTATTCAAAAGATTCAAGATTGCACACACTTATTTTTTCATACAATTTTCTGTTTACAGGACCCTTTGAGACATACCAAAATAATACCGTTCTCTAGCTAACTAAAAATCTTGCCACTACCTTTTGTGAGAAAGAGCTATAACTATTTGGTAGGAAGAGTAAATAAACTGACAAAGGCTTAAAAGCTGAATGAGAAGAAACATGCATAAATGAAAAAGGATGAGTAATCAAAGTTGTTTGATACCTAGACAGTGCTGACCTGTAAGATACCGGCAGAAAGAAAACCATAAGAGAAAAGAAAAGAGTATGATTAATTTATAAATATAGCTTTTATAAACAGGGATGGCATTCAAATTTTTTGAAAGAAATAAATAAAATGCCATTTAGGGGTTCAGATCTTGTTGTAAAAGGGATCAATCTTGATTAAATTTGTGTCTGCAGTTTCTCAGACTAAAAAAAAAGTAACTGAAAAACTAATTCTGTATGAAAAGTTGTTATGTAAGCATATAAATATTTTGAAAGACCCTATAATTTTGGTTTTAGATTGGAAGTAATACTTGGATGTTAATACAGCATATTACCTATTCTAAATGTATAAACAAATTCACGCAACAAGGCTCAGATCTAGGTGGTAGTTAATTTGTCTTCATGACACTCAGACAAGAGGTGTAAAAAACATCACAGCCTTGTATAAGTTGTAAGTTATGCCAATCTAAAGTTAAATATTCTGCACAATTGAAACTTACCTTAAATTGAATACATTAAGGGTCTGGTGACTGTTCCACTCCTTTCAGCAACGTGTTTTTCTGGAATTGATAAAATACAATAATTGTTAAGTCTCTAAAAAGTCCAAATCCGTCCATTGCTGTCCCTATAAAGATTTGACTGAGCTGTTATCAATGTCTCTCATGGGAGGTGAAGTAATCACTGAAGTGTAAGCCAGATTTTCATATGCTGTGAGGGTGTAACCCACAACATGTTGGTGTCAGGCTCCTCTTGCTTTATGCCCTGCTTGACACTTGTGTGAGAAAAGCAAGCCTCACAAAGTAACACTGAGGGCACTCAGCACGAATTCTACTACAGATCAATAAATCATCCTGGATTGTCTTTAAACCCATGAGACCTATAAAACACATACATGAGAAAACCCATCAAGTACAGCAGTTTGCAAATTATGTCCAAAATTTTATAAAATCCATTTTTTTTAAAATTAATCTTTAACACAAAATCATCGCTTTACCAGTGTCTTAACTATTGTGAGTCAAAAGACCTGGCACAAATGTAAGGTGTTAATTTTGTTATTTCACCAAGAAATAAAAAAAAAAAGAAAGTTAAGACTACGCAAGCATGGAAGATGGTTTGCCAGCTGTAGGCAGTTGTGGCTTGCAAACTGTCTAAGTCAGGCATTTTTTTTCTTTCTCCAGTACACCTCATTGGAGTCAGTAGAACTAAACATGGCTACTTAAACAAGTGCTGCAGTCTTGTAACCGCAAATCAAAAAAACTCATAGGTGTCTGAATAAAATAAAAAAGTACATAAAATATAAGCTGCAAAAGGCTTAACACCCTGGGATACTAAGGCTTTCCTGAAAAAGGCTAAGTTGAGCAAAATTCCAAAGGTCTATTCAAAGGATTTTTTATTTTAAGGAAAACACATTCACTGCCAAGGATTCTAAAACAATCCTTGAAGAGCTTTTATGGTCACAAGATGCACATATATGTATTGCTTTTGAATGGGAAATATAACCCTGTCTGTCCAAAACATTAGGGTTTATCCTGCAATAAGGTTAGATGATAAAAAGTTTGGCAAAACTCAGAGATCTAGGTGGTAGAGTTTTCTTCCATCAGCAAAATCAGATAGCAAATATTAAACATCATCGTTTTGCCAGCCAGAGTGAGTAAAGAGTGTGTACTATTTTGAACATTCTATGTAAAATATTTCAGGCCATTTGAATGTGAGGTGACTTAATGTAGAGATTGAATAGACCTATCATCTGTTTTGTAAAGATCATAAATAAAAAATATACGCATTGTATTCAACTTTTTCAAAGGGAACATTCAATACCTGCTTGAGAAGGCCTGTGGTGGAAAATGATGCATCTCTCTTTTAGTCTCCTGTGGACAAAAAAGACTGGAAATGAAACATGGTTAAATCCAAATAGGCGATTTATTACTAACCCAAGTAAAAATATCCACAGTTAAGTGTAGGCAGGCCATGAATCAGTTCAACTATTCATTAGTTGACTGGGATTAAAACCTGTCTTGTCACTATATCCTCCACTGATTTAAAGGTCCATCACTGCCCAATGGGCTACGGCCCGATGCCCGGGAGGATAAAAAATAGATGAATACACCAAACACTAAGGCATATAAAATGATTTGGAAAATGTATATGAATAATATACCCATGGAGCTCTTCATTTGATTGTTTTAAATAAATAGCATGATATTCTACAGGTATGGCGGAGGCTCCTTAATTGTCCAGTGCAGTGAGAGGAGGCACTGAAGCCTATAGGCCTACAACGAGATGATACATCATGCATGCTAAACAGAAGCTTACAGTTATACTATCGGTAAAACATTAAACAATGTGAGGTGAAACATTAAATGTGAGCGATGGTTGTGGATGAAACGGGGAGGGAATGGGTGGAGAGTCGTATTACATGGCTGTCTACATGGGTGCCATCAAAATAGAATTGTTTTTGCGTGTGTTTTATTCGTTCAATAACTCCCATTTACATTACTAATTGCGGGAACATGCCTACAGCAGGATTTCTTTTGGTATTTGGAACAAAAAGTGATCCCGCGGACTATTGGGCCATTACAATTCTGTAGTTGATGACATTTAAACATGATGAAACATTCTATTGCCCTGCTGTATTTTCACAGCAAGCTAGATTTTTATAAGAAGGAGGCTTGTGTAGATTACAAAATTAAAAAAAAAAAAATTTTTATGCCATCAGATTTTCACTGTAGTACCAGTTTAAATGTGTAACTGTAAGCATCAGTTAGAACAGTAAAAAGATGGGTGGACAATTGATGTAAAGGAATAGTATTCCAAAAGCAGTTAAAAAAAAAAAAGCCTGGTAGCAGTATTGGTTACTTCCAAGATTGAAACCATTTCGGAAAAGACTCTTCAGAATAAATGGAACGGTTGATTGTTTAATCACACGATGTCATGTGGTAGAATCAGTTTATTCATCATTTGAGTCTTAAATGTATCAAGCAATACTACTTTCCCTAATTATACTTTGGTCTAAGCAAATTTGAGATGGTCAAGAGGAAATTATACCCAGTTCCAGTGCTAATTTTTCATATCCAAGGTTAATCCTCTATTAAACTTAAAGACAGGGATGCAAGCAGCTCGTACCCAAACGGAAAATTTTGAAGACCTGTATAAAAATGCTGGTAATTAGTGTGGCACCTGACATTTGTATTCAACTGCTGCCACTAAAAAAATGAGTCAAGCATTGCAAATTCTATTAAAAACTTGCAGACAGATGAACCATAAACAATAAATGGATGAAAAAACTAGAAATAATCTTAAGTTTGGCATCCCTGATCAGAGATGCAAGCACATTATGCACAAAAAGCAGGAAATTTTTAACACTTCTTTTATGAAGTGCTCTGCTTGGCACTGAAAACCAACAGCTGCCCTTACATAATCTTTGATCTGCCAACTAAAAGGGTAGATACAATTCTGTATGTACTAGAGCCTTCAGAGCAGTACAACCCGAAGGGTTGGAATTTTGATACATCAGAGAACTTGCAATATAGTTGCATCCCTACCTGATAGAAAAGAGAGAGAATATTAAATTGCATTTCTTAAACTCATGATTAACTACTTTGACTCATGATGAAAGCCAGACAAGCTAATATTCATTATTTTGTAGCAAATTCTTAATGTAGTACAAAAATTCTAAATTAAAGAAACTCACTTGTGTAATGGTAATACCATGGGTGGCTGTTTATATTTCTTGCCAAATCTGTGTGACCTGAATTTGGTAAAAACAAAAAATGGCTTAAGGTTAAGCAGTGAAAAAATGAATGATGTTACTAGCACTAGCAGTACAGTGGCAGATTGTTTCAGATTAATCACTGTCTTTCAGTGTTTGGTTAAACTCAAGACAGTAGGATATGTCACCATTGCAAATTCATTTAAACGAGACTCCTCGCTTCAAAATGAAATACTTTGAACACCTGGTGGAATATACCAAAAACTTGAAGAAGGGAGAAAATACTCATACTGTGTATTTAGAAAAGGTGCAGATATAAAGCAGCGGAATTATGGTGCAACTGGTAATTTATTTTCAGCGTCTGCAATATCCCAACGCTTTTGTGTTTTCAAAAAATCATAAAACAACCAAAGCTATAGAATATGTTCTACCAGTTATATTTTGTTTTCTTAAATAATTGTGACTGTCTATGGTTTCACTTTCTGAGAAGGGAACACTAAAAATAAAAGCCTAATTGATATACTAATTTGGTTTCATTTTCTTAAATATGAGTGTATAATGGTTTCAGAGAAGGGAACACAAAAAATGAACGCCTATATTGATATTTATTTGAAATACAATACTGACAGACAGATTCATAAATGGTATTATATGCTTCACTGGTACAAAGAAAGTGACGATCAGACTTCTATGAGTTTGCTGTCTATAGATAATAGAGAACTAAGCTTAAATTGAATGCTATGAGTTTGCTTAATGTGTTTTCACTTAGAGGCCATATCAGATAGGGGCGAAATTATGTCATTCATCAGGAATGGTTCAAATTCAATCATCCTGCATGGCCTCAAGTTTAAATTAACAAAAAAAATCTTCAATAATAATGTCACTGCGTTGGCAAAATGGCATACATATTAAGTCATTTTTAAAAAAAAAAAATCCAACTTAATCATACTTACAGTGAAACCAGATCAAGATGGGGGACAGACATCCTATCTGAAAGTGAAAAGAAATGGAAGAACTGTAAAATATCAGCATACAAAAGCAGTTGTACTAAAGGCAAGACTTTGGGAAATTTAAATATTGACAACAAAAAAAAAAGAAAAGAAAATGCAATGATGGCTGTCACTAATGGTTCTCTCAGAAAAAGTGCTGTCTCCATTACGACTAAGTTGCCGTTAAGACACGTGCTTGAAACAATCATTGAGAAACAACCTTAAGTTTGTTAATAGACCTACAGATTAGATGGATACAACTTGCAAATTGGGAAGAATTTCTGCAATGGGGCACCACCCTATACAGACAAAATTTTGTAGAAAAATGTTAGTTTTCGGATCTGGAAGAGGGCACAGAAGACGAAACTCGCGTCACTGGATCCATTTCGATGCATAATCAGCTCAGTTTGTCAAGAGTCCAAAATATGATTACACTGAACAACAGAGACCAACTTTATCCTATTTGAACATTTAAAATGCCTCTGAAATTTAAAAACAATAGCCTATTTAAAAAGGCACTTTAATAAAAACAAGTTTTCATTTAGTGCAGTGTATGCGTGATTTTCATAACATGATTCCAAATAAGCACATGGTCACTTCAATATTTGCATGGACTGAAAACTGGTGCATCATGTTTTACTTAGACAAATCTTTTAATAAATACATATTACATTGTTTCTAAGAATATCAGTGACAAAATGAAAATCAATTGATCATTTAAGCATGGTTAGCTAAGAACTTAAGGTAGGCCCACACTTGAACAATCATGGTACCTTGACCTTGCCAAGTCAATCGATATCGACTCCTTTAACAGGTGCTTTCAAAACCGATTCTGATGAAATGAAGGCATCGATGTATTTCTATGAAACTGGCAGTCTCAAGGGGCTGCGATTATTTAAGAGTTCCAAACTTAAAGACTCGGACGGAAAAAAAAAACATTACAAGTGAGGGAACAAGTTTTGTTTTGTGACTGCGTCCACTACAGAAGCAGAATAGTTCTCACTGTTGCAATAACATACCATTAATTGCAAGATTTCTAGACAGCACTCATTTCTTCATTTTGGTTTGTCCCTATGATGGGTCACCTCAGGATAAATGGCGGCAAGAGCAAGCCCTCCCTGTAAAATGAGGCACGACGACCCAGAACACAGAGGTGAAGTAATGTAGCACGCCAATGACTCAAGCCCAATCCATGAACAGCCACAAAGGTTGTTGAGCGACAGGGAGTCTCCAATCAGAGCAGGACTGGGTATCCCGTTTACACGCTCGGATTGGGGATCTAAGGAAACATGCTTTTAAGTAGGTGTAAACCAAAGGCTAAGGTCCAGCACTCATGGTCCCACCCATTTGGCCTTAACAAAATGAAGGCAACAAATAGGCCTAGCAAGGGGACCTAAAAAAATCAAATCGTTCAAATTTTTGCTTTTTTCAGTTTATTTGATAGAGCCAACCTTTTGGTACAAAAAAACTTTTTAAAGTAGATCTATCAAAATCCCTTCAAAAATAAGTTTCCTGTTAAAAAGACTAGCAATATGGCAGAGAATTAACTTGGTTTTACAAAGTTTAAAGCTTTGATATCTCAAAAATGAAGCAATTTATATAAAAGATTTAGCGACTCGAAACTAAGTTTTTGGGGTAAAAGGGTAAGAGAGAAAATATTTCAATAATCCAGGGATATACGCGGCCCATGCTCAAAAAGCAGGAAAACGTTACACTCTGTAGGTTTCCCTATAGAAATTTTGATGGACCAATTCAAAGAGATACAACTCTGTACAAGTGACCACACAGCTATACAACTAAAAAGAAGTGTTTGATTTTCTATGACTTTTAATTTAGGATGTTTTCTTTAACATTTAGGTCATAATTTTATCAAGTTTTCCTGCTTTTTTAGTTTAAGAAAACGGAAAGACTTCCATACCGACGCGCCAGTAAAAGTAACGAAATGAAGGAAGTCTGTTTACAAAATGGCGTCACATATACACTTGCGTTGTCCCGAGTGGTGTAAGAAAATTCCATTTATATAAAAATACAAAGCACTAGACCAATGTCCAGTGAATATTCATCCATTAACATTGGATTAGTCATATTGTAGCAGGTAACAAGTTTATCTAGTGCTTTAAATTAATTTCAGTGGCGCGTCGGTATGGAAGTGATTCCAAGAAAACTGCTAAAAAATCGGAATTCCTGCAAAAATCGGAAAACTTGCATCCCTGAATAATCTTAGTTATGATTTTAAATCCTTTTTTAGGTGCATCATGGAATCAAAGCAGGGTGATTCAAACCAAAGTTGTTAATTTTTCAAAGACTTATGCAAAAATATTTATTTTTGAGTAGAGAAAGCCAAAAGATATGGATTGCCAGTTTCAAGGAGTTTTTTATCCAATAAAGACCCTTTTGAGTCAAAGAAATGAGGGCTATGGGAAGCAGTAAGGAGGGCTTTTAGAGGGCTTTTTAAGGCATTAAGTGGGCTTTTAGAGGACGATTTGAGGGCTTGGTAGCAACCCTGTTACTGCTAAAAAAAAAAAAATCGCAATTGATTCCTGCAAACATCGGAAAAATTGCGGAACGCATTTGAATTAGGCCTATTATTTATCAAAAAATGAAGGTTAAAAAGTTTTTATTTTCAGAACTATTGGTACAAACTTGGGGATTTTGTGGGCCTTGATTTTACTTTTAGGGTGGGAATTTTGAAAAATTTATCAATCATGCAATCACTTACTGGAGTAGATCTACATGTAAAATTCAATAACTTACAATTTTGTAGGTAAACCTTTCTTGGACTTGGAGTGAAGATTTTTAAAATATTGCATAGCAACGCGACCAGACAGCCTCGCTGGTTTGGACAAGCAGGCAGCGTTCTCGCGGTACATACTTTTTTCGGGTGTTGTGTTCACGCGGTAGTTTGACCTACTAAACATCGTCGGATTGTTATGAAACTTGCCATACATTCAGATGAAATGCCGATCTTTCGCCTGGTTCTTTTGTTTACAATGTGCGGTTCATAGAAGCCGAGATATGAGTTTGTAAAGTTGAAGACCGTTGTTTCGTTTCCTATGGTCCGTTCACTCTGAGGATACTTTGAGCTGTATTCTAGGAAAGCTTTTGTTTATTAATATTTAAAGAATATGAAAATCGGTGCGGTAGTTTATAAATAGCGGCATTTTAAACGCAAGAAAAACTGTAAAATGCGATCGGCAAATCCCGACTCCAGGTCTAGGGAATCGGCGCCCAGGAGTTAAGCCCCTTGGCCACTCGAGTAGGCAGGTGAAGGACGCTGGTTATCACGAGATGGGGGTGTGCTGCAGTAATACCGCTTTTTCATTGGTCACATTAGAGAATATTGACGTGAACTCTCGCGAGTTCAGGGGTCAAGTTCGTCCGATCGCACTTCATGTCCCTCAGTAAGGTACCGATAGATTCTAAGCCTAATGAATTGCGCATTTTCTGCTCACCGCATATTTTTATCGCAACTGGAAAAGTTAAGAACTAAAGAATTGTTCACATGTCTAAAGCTTATTTTAATTTGTCTCAAAGAAAGATGAGGCTATTTTGAAGAAAACTTTTTCTTTACAGTATTTGTCATCAAGGTTGCTCGATCTGCCTAACGCAACTGGGAATTTGCTGTGACGGATAGATCTAGTTTTTCTCGACGATAATTTAGGCCCAACGCAAAGCGCATTTCTTAATCATTTTATGCCCGACCTTAAAGTAAATATATAATTAAAGAAAATCAACGCTTTTCCGTCTTTCTCTCTTATGAAATGTTACGTTTTCTTCTCTTTAGCTGGCATTATTACAATGTCTTGGAGCTTAAGTCTAGATCTACGCAAGTGGATGTTTTCCATTACTAGATCTATTTCTGTACTTTTTAAACTAAAAAACATGAATGACGGCAAATGTTGATTTAAACCACCAGTCTATTTAATGCGTTTGGAATAAATTAAAACTAAAGAACAGAATTTATTTACTGATAAGCCTGGAAATACACATAGAAAATCAAGAAAAAAAATACCCCCCCCCCCAATTTGTTTTTCTTAATCAATTCATATCAGAGGTATGATGAGGCTTGAACTCTTGATATAGCTAGTTGCTGATTGTAAGTAAAACATTTAATACGTGAAAGGAAAAAGGAATCTTTTTCATTTAAAAGCAAAAATATTTAAACCAAATGTAGGATACATAATACATTGTAATTGAAACGTGGGTAACAACTGGCTGTCTTTATTGTGTAATGTTGCATAATGGTGTCTGTGCCATGGAGATATTAGAAAATGTACATAATAATCTACACAAACATAAAGGAAACGTTGAGGTTGTGACAAAAAGATTCATCCTTGAATTTCAACCATTTTACCTCTTAAAAGCAAGGGAGAAAAGGTCATTGCTTTTTTCTTCTTTTCGCAATGACAAACAGCTTGGTTACATAACATGATAAGATTTAGATTACATAATGTTAAATGACATCATGACATTCTCCTCTAGAGACAGTTTTTTATGATAACTTCAGAATCCTCATCCTTTTATCTACCCAATCACTTTTTGTTTCTAGCAGCTGAATTAATGGCTGAACTGTGTCGTGTTTCCCTTTTATCTTTGAAATATTATGCAATCAGAGGACAGTGTTTGTAAAACAAACAATCCCTCTCAACATTTTATATGCAATATTTTTAAAATCTTAACTCCAAGAAAGATTTACCCACAAAATTTCAAGTTCATAGCTTGAAAAATGATGGAGATATGCCTTGTTATTTAATTATACACCGATATGTGCGTAAGTTACATAATATTACATCATGTACTCCAGTAAGTAATTAAGACAGACAAATTTCAATAATTTTTTTTAAATCTCCACCCTAAAATCTATAAAATCCCCAAGATTTGTACCAATAGCTTTGAAAATAAAAAAGTTATGAATTTTTAACCTTCATTTTCTGATCAAACGTGTACCGCCGTCTTGCTCGTTTTTTTCTCTATCTCTTTGTAAATGATTGTCCTAAAAATTTCCTAGGTTTCGCGTCAGTAAAATGGACATAACTTTTTTATTTATGAAGGGATTTTGATACTTTAAAAAGTTTTCTGTACAGAAAATTTAGCTCTATCAAATGAAATTAAAAAAGCAAGAATTTGAACAATTTGAATTTTTTTGGTCCCCTTGCTATATTGCATGATATTGATTGCCGGCACATCAAACCTCTGATGTGGCTATTATAATTTATATTATTCCTAGAGCCACATCAGAGGTTCGATGTGCCCGCCATCGATAAAGTTTTGACTTTGAGAGGGATTTTTTGTTTTACAAGCACTGTTTTCTGATTGTACAATATTGGAGATAAAACTAGCGCCTAAAACTAGAAAAATTAGCCAAAAATTAAGGTGTAGAGTGGCACCATGTGGGAAAAGAACTGCTGATTCAATAAGATCTAGATCTAGTCTATAAGCTACTCTTATGCAGTAGTTTGTCAACTTGGTCCTTGCAAATTTATATATTCTTTTATTTCGTCATAGATTTCTAGTAAACATCAATAACTATGGTTCGTCTGCTAGAACAGACTGACAGTGACACACTGTGTAACACCGACCACGTGTGTGCGATGCGTTGATCTCTAACTTCTAAGTCTTATAACGCTATTTTGTGATTCGGCGCGGCTTTGCAGTGTCTAATCCGGATATATCTATTAAATTTGAGAATCAGTAAGATTTAGATCTAATTAAACATATTCAATTTCTTTATAGTTAGATGCAAATTAGTAAACTGAAATTTACCTTGAAGCTGAGTTTGACCACCTTGCTCGTCGAGAGTCTGTGATAAAATGGACGTGAGAAAGTGGCAAACTGTCTGTTCCGGAAGCGTCAATCTTTTGCCATGTGGGTTGCCAACAATTTATTGGCCAAATAGGCCTTCATATGCCTAATAGAACTTAATAGTGTGCTTGAGGAAACTTGCCCTCAAATACCTTCGCGCGCCTGGCATATTTATAATATTAAAGATTGGGCCTTGGAATAATATTGCGGATAGAAACCTTACGCTTGGTATGACATCACGCATGATGCCGCCATTTCAACTTGAGGCAAGCCGCAACTCTCTTCGCCCCAAGTCTAGACACCATAATTAGAGATTATGTTGCTTGGCTTGTAATATCGGCATACGATGTTTTTATTTTGTGTCATTCGCGTCACGTTGTTTCATCGTAATATGGTGCATTCCTGATGCGCTTTAAAGTTCTATAATTGAGCTTCAAAAGACACGAAAGTTTCCTTTCAAATGTAATAATAATTTCATTCCCGTTTTAATAAAGCATTAGATTTTGTATTACCTGTATTTTTGCATCAGAAATATAAAATTTGCAGGACGATCTAAGTTAAGTTGCCATCTGGATTTGTTTACTTGTTTGTAAAGATATTTAGAACTGATCGCCGATTTTACAATGTAGTCTATTACGAATTGATAAAAGTAAGAAAATTTTTTTTACTTATTTACAGCTCTTCTTTGTCATTTTTAAAACATTCCTGTTCGTGTTAAAAGTTATATGTCTCTGTCTTGTAATCTTTGGTATCGGTATTTATTTCTGCCCACATATAAACAGTGTAATATAATATCTGACGTAGCTTCTTCTAGTAGTGAAGTGTATATTAAGAACGGTAATAGCACATTTTTAAAATAAAACCTTCTGTCGATAAGGAACAAGAAACTGATTTTCTCTCTAAAACCCATTAATTTTTTCAGTTGCCCAAGCCGCGCAGCGAAGAGGGTTGCCACAAGTTGACACCCACTCCGTTCGCTTCTCTCTCGCGTGATTCTCTCAACAAGCAAAGAGAGGCATACAGTTAGCTATCCCTTTTAGTCTAAGTTTTCTGCCTACTTTTTTTTTTCAAAATAGACATAGGCCTAAAGGAACTGGGCAAACTGGGGCTCATGCCAAGCATTGCCAGTTACCTTTGGTATCGGCGTTTATTTCCACCTACATATAAACATGATAATATAATACCTGATGTAGCTTTTTCTTGAAGTGAAGTGTATATTAAGAACGATAATAGCATTTTTTAAATTAATACCTTAAAATATTATAAGTATTTTTCACGAGGTTTTTAGCTTTTATTTCTCCATTAAAAACCGAGAAGAACCAAGAGGGGCCTACATTATCTAATAGCGTCATGTAAGTATAACATAATCAGGGTACCATTTTAGAAAGCAATAATATTATATTTTTTACGTCATTTAAGTGCTTGTTTTAGTTATTATGTACTGTTTATTTTGATCATCAATAGTAATCAATAATCATTTAGATATAATGGTGTTATGGGAATAATTCAATCAACAATCCTTTAGATATAACGGTGTTACGGGAGCAAGAAAGCGACTTTCTCTCTAAAACCCTTTAATTTTTTTCTGTTGCCCATGCCGCTCAGCGCAGAGGGTTGCCACAAGTTGACGCCCATTCCGTCTGCTTCTCTCGCATGATTCTCTCAACTTGTTGTGAGAATCATGCAGTAAGCTAGCCCTTTTAGTCTAAGTTTGGGGGCCTAAAGGAACTGCGCAAACTGGGGCAGCTGGTATAAAGCGATGCCAGTGCTGACCCTAAGTCACACGGCAACCCCCAGTTTATGTTCTTTTTTTATTGGTGCATGCTTATTAGTTATTAATAGTCTCGCCCTGCAAGGGCGTTAGTCTAACGCGACACCTAGCTATTTCTTTGCCACTTGCCATATGATCATTCAAAACGGTTTAAAAAAACCAGACCGTTAGACGAGTGCCCCCCCCCCCTCCTTCTTGTTTTCTCACCTGTATTTGAGATGGTACCGCCAGTTGAAAGACAAGAGGCAACGTACTTCATTTTTTAAGACTAGGCCAAATAAAAGAGGAGAGGGTTGTTTAATTTTAAATATAATGTATTATATTTGTTGGCTTCGTATTTATAGTCAGAAATTTTTATTTAAATTATGCTTGGGCGTCCTAAAAACACAAGGAAGAGAGATAGAGAAAGGGTGGGAGAAGGGGAGGGGTAAAAGATGGTATGCTTCACATGGTATGGATTAAAATTTATTAGAGAGAAAACCAGAATGTAAAAAAAAAATACAGCAACTTATAGAAGGAAGGGTGGAGTTGGGGTCATTTCATACTTTACATACAATGTTTATCTCATACTGAGAGTTTGACAGTGCGATGGGAATAGGCATAATGATGATTGACAGGAGGAAGTGAGAGGAAGTGAGAGGGGGCAGCAGGCAATGGGGGGTAAATAATGCTTTTCAGATCCATGCACATGTAGGCCTATTAGATAAGTTGTAGATAGCTATACTCAAAACTCAGGTGTAGAGCACAACAGGAGAAAAAAAACGTTACTTTAGATTGTGTTACAAAACCTGTCAACTCAAATTATAGGCCTAATCATAGTCTCTATTCCACCGTTCGTAGAATGTGTTATTCAGCTAGAATATTCAATATCGCAATTTGATTGTTCGCATTTCTCTTACTTGATCAAGCTGAATTGGTTGATAACCATCATTTTAGTAATAGTAGGCCTACAGATATTGAGACTTAAAAATGTAGCCTACTGGTACCGCAGGACCTGTTTGCTATCCAGACTCGTGCAGGCGTGTGGCCCAGGCGTTATAACCATTTCAGTATTTAAAAAAATCATCTTTTCTTTGAACACACATTTACGCTGATCCGTGTAACTCTCTGCGCACACTCTATGCTCTTTGCATAGGCTTCACCATAATGAAATATTTTTTTTTCAAATAAGGTTTAAACCAAGACTTCCAAATTTAACAAATCCCCAATAGAAGTCGTGAACTATCTGCTAACCCTAATGTGTGTGGGTTGAGCGTGAGCTCCTACAAAGTACTCGTACATACCTCTATGGGACTGTTTCAGGACAAATCTCTCGTGTGTTGAAAATTCAAAAGGTGGGATCACCAACGAGCTCTTCTTTGGGAAATGTAGTTCATTGGAATAACTCTCGTGCTGAATCTAAGCCTAAAAACTCACCATTGTTCAAGGGAAACTACTCTTAGAAAATTTTTATAAGGTTCATGGAAAAGTCCTATTAATATTGATTGGCACAATTGCTAGTCTATATAATTTTACAGCTGCGCCAACAATAAAAAAACCCATCTAAAATGTGGGCATAGCCCCCTGGGTATGGCGTGGCAACAATAAATTATTTCAACGATAAGTTTTGGGCAGATCCCCGTCGAAGCTGTGGCAATACTCTGAAAGTGCCAATACCTTTGCCTTTAAAAAGTTAGCAAAGTAAGGATCGTTCCTATATAACGCCAAATCCACTAGATGCCCTGATTGCTTTACTCGGGGGCCCCAATATGCCATAACCAACCAAATAGTCCTCTGAACTCACAGAACAGGAACTTTTACAGCGCTTCTCTTTAACATACTGACAAGATCTTTCACTGCCCCCACCCCCC
>BMAT01013689.1:24588-35462 GCA_019649035.1 Elysia marginata | reverse complement strand
TTAGTTTTTTTTTTTTACGTGAACAGCCCATCATTGCTTTTAAATCATCCCAAGCTGACTTAGGACTTTTTCCTAGTGTTTTCTTTTACAGTTCTGGTACATTCGTCTAAAGCATCCTTGTCTCTGCTTCAAAAGGCAATACTTTTTTCTAAGAGGGCTTTCCTCAATTCTTTTCTTAGCCATGGTTTTGTATTGTTGTAAGTAATGTAAGCAGCTATATCCTTCTTTTCAATCACTAAATTCTTACAAAATTTTACATACTCAGTCACTGTATCATTTAGTTCTTCTAAATCTAGGTCATGGTATGTGTCGATAAAGATTTCCCCAGTCCGTACACTAAAACAAGAACGAAGTTTTTCCACACTATCTTCACTCCAGGTGTTGACTTCTTTTTTCTGTGGTTTCTCTTGCTTTAAAAGGGGCTGTTCAAAGACTAGGTCAAATGCCTTCGTGGAATCAATGGACGCGAGGTACATTGGGTGTCTCTGTTGGCGGCATTTCCCCTGTAACTGCCTGATGGAGAAAACCATATCTATTGTTGACCATTTCGCTCGAAATTAACATTGAGAGTGTGGGTAAACTCTGCCAGCCGCCACCTGTTGGATGCGGTTGAGGACAACGCGTGCGAAATTTGTGACCATGGTGCTGAGGAGGGATATTCCGCAATAGTTGTTGCAATCGCCTCGGGCGCCCTTTATATAGAGTATGACGATCTTGGCGACCCTCATATCCTTGGTTAAAGTACGCTCATCCCAACATTGCAGAAGTAGCTCGTGTAGATGCCCTAGAGGAGAGTTCTCTTTGCCTGCTTTCAGAATCTTTGGTGAGATTCTATTGTTTCGTGGAATTTTACCGCAGGAGTGCGTGTCGATGGCCGTCCGCAGTTCGTGGATAGTGGGCGGTGCACCAAGTTCTTTCATTGTGAGTAGTGGCGTTGTGTTTTGGATGGCTTTGTTGCTTACGTTTTCCTTGGAGAAAAAATCTTGATAGTTCTCCGCCAATATCTCCATTGGTTTGCTTGCGGTCCTTGATGATATTACCGGAGGTCGACTTGAGCGGTGTTATTTTGTTGACGCTAGGGTCGAATGCTTTCTCCCTTCTCTAGTACATAGTCACTATAAGCAGCGGACTGAATGTCTCTAGATGGAGTCAATAGTAGTCGTTTGCACACTTCTGGGACACACTCTTGGTGATATTGCGGGCTTTTCTGTAGATGGCCAAATCCTTTGCACTTGACTGTCTCATGTATTTAAGAAATGCTTTTCCTTTTGCTAGTCTCGTTTAGCTTGCCGACTCAAAAGTAACCAATGCAGTTTGGCCAGGAGCTGTAGTCCACACCAACTCCAAGAAGTCCCCAAAATAGACAAGATACTCTTTGTCGGGGATCCCTCAGATTCTTTCCTCAGGTTCCTCGTAGAAGACATCCTTGACCTCCAGAGAAGAACTGAGTGTGGGGGTACGGCACTGAAGATGTGAGTGGAACAGAGGGAGTGCTGAGGAGGAGCGATATGATACGATCAGTCCCTTGGAAAGGAGTTTGTACTGACGAAAGTATGGAGCTGCGTACTGCAATGCCGACTGCGTTGAAGCGGTGCTCTTCTAGCCCTAATAGTAATACTTGCTAGAAGAATCTGTACTATTTCTCTTTGAGGCTGCCACTGTCGACAAGACGTGTCTCTTGTAGAGCAGCGATGTCCATGTTCCGCTTGGCTAGCTTGCGGTCGACAGTTGCTGTTTTCCTAGCGTCGTTGACTTTTTGCAGATCGTCTGAGAGCTCAGGGCATATGGTCCTGACATTACAAGTTGCCAACCGTAGAGTTGGTAGTTTTTTTCTGAGTTCTTTTGCCCGGTGCTTGATTTTTACAACACGCCTTTCGATTTTGTATATGCTTTACACACAATGAAGCAAGTAAGGGTAGTACCTTATTGCACGAGGACTGCTCGGGTTGAGGCGGGCGGTGAATGCCCAGTAGACTCCTAAGATCCTTCGCACCGTCAGGATCAACCCCTAGCGCCCAGCTCTACGCCTGTTGAGCCTGGTATTTCAACTGGTGAATGTTGACTCCCCGTGTTGAATCTGCGCCAATGCAGAAGTGACCTCTACAAAGTACAGATGCAGGCCTGGGCAGGTGATATGGAGACCAAGTTTTATCTAACGACCAAGACCCGCCTCTCCGCGTTGTGAGCTGGGTCCGACGGAATGGCAACCCAATGTGGTCGGTGCAAGCGCAGCTGGAGGAGTTGCCAGAATGGTACTCCTGTTCTTCACAATCCACCTTAATGGACTCTAAACCTTTCACTTTGTTCAGAGGGATTTCCCCTAAGAGGGCGGGAATCCCTCTACCCGAACTAATGGACGAAGGGGCGCAAAACCCATGGCAGGTCATAAGACACTACCCACTGCCCGAACACAACTATCATAATTTTATGATTATTCGTAGGGAAGCAAGCCGAGTGTTACCAGAGAGCCAGTATGTGAGAGGACTTTGACCGAGCTAGTGTGAATGAGCGAAGTTACGTCAGGATATGGAGAAAAAAAAGGCACATTTTGGCACAATATTATTATTACTCGACCAGGTCTAACTAGTTTAGATTGATCTATAGATACAATGCAATAGATACAATTACAAAACTTTTCATTGAACAGTCATTGTTTTTTTTTTATTATACCCCCACCCCCCTAAACGCAATATAACACATTCAAATTTGTATTGAAAGATTATGACCTGTGATAGAATTGATATTTCACGTTTGATAAAATCATTTAAAATAGCCACAGAAAGAAAGATATGCCTTAGTTCAAGAATGTGAAAGACATTGAACAAGTCAACCTCCATGTTTCTTAGCCAATTAAACAAGATAAATTTTGAAGTCATTTATCGATATGATAACCAAAACACATTTCGTGACCTGAGAATAACAAGGTTCTAACAAAGTTATGCCTCGTTTTCGGCCCTTTAAGTGCCATCTTTATGGTCTTATCCCTTCCAATTTCATAAAATCGATTAATAGGCAGAACAAAAAGTTCTAACTGACTGCATTAAGATTATTTATTTTAAAAGGATCTAGCTCTCTGAACCAATGAATTTTCTTCTTAATCACTTAATTGTGATGGAATTTCGTTATTTCTTCATCAGTCAAAAGTTTAATACCTTTGCTTAATTTTTGGCCGAGAGGAATTTCATTTCAGTTCGCTGAGGGTCAGCCAGAGATCAATAAGGGTCAGATGAGTGATAACTGTATTTAACTTTAAATATATTGATATTTCCCCACATTGTGAAGAACAAAAACAAAAACATAAACGACATGATCTGATGTGTATCAACTCGTATTCCAAATTCTGGGGAAACATATTAAAATCCGTAAGAGTTATTGCCCTTTGTTTGGTGTTGAGAGGCAAAATATATCCCTTTTTCCTTAGATACTTGTGAAGGCAACGTATCAATCAGAATAAATATAATAGCACATTGTCCTATTTTAAAATTAGCATTTTGTTCGTCACCTTTTATGCAAACTAAAACATTGTTTATTCAGTTTTAGAGGTTATATTTTTCGCGAGAACAATGCAGTCTCCTTCTCTAACTATAGTGTTGTGGCTGTCAAATAAAAGGCTAGACAGAACGTATTTGATTGTGTTGAAATGTTGATATTTCGTCATGTCGTGAGTCGAAAGTTTAATGCCTTTATAAAGTATTTGGTCGATTTGAATTTCGTTTCAGTCACCTGAAGGTGAACCAGAGGTCAAATAAAGGAAGAATTGCAGATAACTGTTTTGATCATTTCTTTGGTGGTAATACATGGATATTTTGACTTACTGCAAAAAAAAAAAAGCAGCAGCAAAACATGAATTAATGTGCATCATCTCTTGTACCAAATTCTAGGGAAATAAGTTGAAATTCGTACGAGATATTGCCCTTGCTTTGAAGAGATAAAAAAGAGGTAGCCTACTTTTTCTTGTATGAATAATGCATTATTTAATAAAACAGTGTCCTTGTTTAAATGTCAATATTTTACTTGTCAAGAAGCAAGCAACTTAAAAAAAAAGATTTTATTGAGTTTCAAACGTTGTATATCTTCTTAAATCGTATAATTTTCTATGCAAACTATGCAGCCATTTTCTTTAACTCTAATATAGTTGTTATCAAGTTGAAATTTAACCAGTGGACATTAATCCAACTGATATGGCATGCCTGTGTTTTACATTGTATTTTGTCACCAAAGAGGCATTTTGACACGACTCGGCACCAGCCTTTCCTTTTGACCAACTACTTTGGTAGAAGGCAAAGATGATTGTGAACAGCGAAGGTGAGGTTATTCGGATGAGATAGATGGTGCAGTGTGTATATACAGACGCCTCATGGGGCACTGATTTACAAACAGTTCTGGATCTTGCATAATTATGCTCCGAATTCTGGGGTCTATATGGTGCATGGAAAGGCAATGTCTCGGGCAATCAGAGTGTATTTTGGTAGATTCTTGCCGGAATGCCATCTTCGCTGCCAATCGGATGACCCTGTTAACTAAAAATGCATCTGTCCACGAAGGCTTCAACCTTGAGCCAGCAAACACAGAGAGCATCCCAACTAAAGCCCACAAAGCCATTAACAGTGCTGGTCTAAATCTCAGAAAATCTTGCTGGAAGTCTGTCTTTGTTTGACATGTTAACGAACTTGTTGTCCATGAACTGAGCGTTAGTGACCAAGTAAGCAGACAAAGAATGTGGAACTGACTAAATACCCTACGGCTCTCCTATGGCTGTAATACTGGGGCACGATGGAGCTATTACGGTGCTTCCTCAAAGCAGAGAGGAATTAGAAGTGAAATCTGCAACTTGTTACTCCGCATGAAATGCTTCCATTCTTAGCTGCAGGTCGTCATTAACTGTACACCAAACCAGTTTATCTGTACTTCTGTACTTTGAAGACAAGCTTCAGCTTTAAGCAACCAGATGAATTTGTCAGCTTTCAAACAGGTTATCATGTCCTTCAAGAACCGATCGCTTTTAGGCAGGTCTCTCTTCTGACTTTATAATTGAGCAGGTTCTAATAAAGAGTGTCAAAGCAACAGAAGCAACAGACGAGACTAAAGAGTGTTCGAATCCCAGCGTTCAAATAGACTTCTATCCATGATAGCATGTGCGTATATAAATGCAGCAATGCAATCTTTTGCAGGTTTATCATTTAAATCTAATGCCCAACAAAAATACCTAGCTGCTAGTGGTCAGAAGAAAGAGAAACAAGACATTACGACTAAGATTCAAAGAAAGAGGTCCATTTTCGAACAGATCTGATTTAAAACATGAGCACTGGCATTGTAGATGATTCTGTTGTAAATTCACACAAAGCATAAGCATCTGAAGATGCTGCAATGGAAAAAAAATGACAGAATATAAAGGAGAAGACTACAGCTTCAAAAGAACAAACCAAACCATCACAAAGGCTTCCAAAAGCACAGCCAAACTCGATGGTTACACGTGAATGTGTGTGCTCAGTGAATGTTTCAACAACTTGTGTCTGCTGCAATGGAAATAAGGATTTTAGGACAAAAGTGATGTCTTCAAATGCAATTTGTCAAGCATCTCTTTTTTACTCTACTATCTTTCTCCGACAAGGAAACGGAGCATTTCTTGCAAGTGAGCTATGGAGAATCCTTTTCACCGATATGCCAAAAATCTTATCACTGGTGAGGTGCAGTTTGTCCTGAAGGGTGGAGCCCTTCGTCTGAAGATTCCGTGAACACGTGTATTTACGTATGTTTCCGTCATTAAAAAAATACATGGGCTATGTGCAGCAGCGATTCATAAGCCTGATTGTCGTCTTTGTTGGCTGCGGATCAGGTCCATCTACAAAAGATATCATTCATCTTCGTAAAACAAAAAGGAAGTTGACCTTGTCACTGATACTCCCTTCATATCACACCAGGAATGACCTGAAAACTGCGCTTCATTTATCTACTCAGCCGTGAGCTCCAAAATAACATTTGTATAGCTGTATGCAGTGACAATGACTCTTATTGCATAAAAGTCTTTAAAGCCAGGGAAAAAGCAAAAAAGAATTAAGTGACTGTTGTTGTTGCTGTTGTGTTGTTGTTGAAGATGACACTTATCTCTTGATTCCTCTTATCCACCACGCAAGCAGAGGAGTCGAGGGCATATACCTGCAGCAGAATAGAAATGTAAGTACAAGGAACACGAAGCAACTGAAGCTGCTCTTGGCAGGTTGTGTTACAGTTTGCCAGTTATCCATGCAGTTACTGGGTGTAAGGTCTGTTCCTATTAATCTCAATTATTGCAAAGACAACATTGAAAAGACGTACGTGCAGAAAACGGCACAATGATATAAACATTTCTGACAATTTTTGGCTATTTGGTCGTTTTTTTTGTCATAGTTGGTAAACCATTTAACCTTGACTTTGGGTCAAGGTCACATTGAGATGCATTTTTAGAAGCTTTGTCTCACATTAAAATTTGGTGAAGATTTCATGTTTCTATTCCTGATAGTGTTGCAGACATTGACGAATATTCCAAATTTGAAGATTTGAATTTAATGCTGTGACCCTGACCTCTGTATTGAGGTCAATTCTTCTCAGATGCACTTAGATTCGCCTGACAAGTGACATTGTTTGTCTAACATACATCGACCGAAATATGATGTAAAATATTCACGAACAATTTTTTTAGCTTAAACTATTATTGGTCATAAAATGACTGGACTATTTGTGTAAGTTAGCTTATCAGCACTGAGTGGGTATATTTACTCAAGCTAGACCTAACAACACTAAGCTATCATGTAGGTCTAAGCATTCATTCTCCGATCAATCATTCTTGAATTCATCATCTTTAAAAGACAGGCTACATATATCATTATAATTAATTAATAGCAGAGTACGATAATGTTTATTACATGGAGTCGCACAACACAATACATGCACACTGTTTGTAATTTTACTATTTCAAGCGATTAAACCTGTCTTCATTGTTAGTTGTTAAAGTCCATTATGGGAGTGGGACTGAAGCCGAGCTTTTGATTTAAGCGTTCGCGGTCATGTTACAACGAATCCTCGATAAATTCGTTTAAGTACATGTTTCCGTTTGCCAATTAATGATTGGAATGTGGCAAAGCCCCCATAGATTTTTTTAACTCCTCTCAGACACCCGCACTGACAGCCGCCATTGATGAAAAGTGATGTTTTCGGGCACAACAAAGACCTCGAATACTTAAAAACAGCACCGATTTTGATTGGTTAGCGGAAATAGCACAGCCTTGAAATTGATAAGGGTTTGGGCTTGTGTCCCTATGTAAAACGCGTGATAGGTAGAAACAACCGTCCTTACGTATGCACTACTCAGTTACAGTATATCTCCTGCTCCAGGATTCTATTTATAATAGGCCCAGGCCGAGATGTTTTCAGTATCAGGCCGCCAAACCCAAATGTAAACAAACTTGTGAACAAATATCATTTTGATCTTTTTCTTAAAATGAGTCAGATATCAGCAGTTTAACGGCCGGCCCTTTACACCCTAATGTTAGTTAAACATACAGGGTAAAGGGTGTGATATGTTTTAGGTAAATGGCCTAAGTTTAGACGGTCTGGGCCTAGGCCTGTAGATGTATATACCAAAATCTAATTTAGATCTGTATTTTAACTTTTAAGCTAAAAACTTTATATTCAAGCTAGATTAGATTCTAGAACTTGATTTTAGATCAAGATAACAAAGTAAACTCAATTCACATCATCCGCTAATTTGCATTAACGGACTCATCCTGATTTTGTAATTTCTTTAGAGATTTAAGAACTAATGAAGTTCATGAATAATGATAATTATGATCGCGACTCTAGATTAGGATCTAGATCTAAAGTTGAGGCTCATGTAATTCTGATACAGTGATAGAACTAGGTCTATCTAATCTAGATCTATGATTATCTGATTGAATACTACTGAGTTTTATAGTTCTATTAGTATGTAATACACAATGCTACTCAAGATTTCGGCATGTGGACAAAATGTAATTTTTTAAATAAAAAAATTTTTTTATGCATATGCAGTTTTATTGTGACATGTGAGGCTTTCTGGTTGGGTGTATTTTATCTTTTTTCTTTATACAAAATTTGATCCAGATGTTATGTACTATGTACCGTATTACATAGATTCACGGTAGTGCTGACTGTGAGTCTAGGCAAAATGCACATCGTAATTTTATACGATATTCGGATTCAAATTGATTTAAATCTCAAAGGTTCCACCTTCGCCCAAAGCATAAGGCCTTGGGCGCATCACTATTAAACTCCTAAGAAAATTCAGATGATTTTGACTAATTCCTCCTATTATGAATAAAATTATAGACATAACAATAGTTGTTGATACATCTAATCATTAGGTGTTATTGAAGCTTCCAATTTTAACTTTATTTTTCTTTCATTTCCTTTGTCTTTTTTTAAACTGTCTTCCTTTGCCCTATCGCCCAAGAATGTAAAACAAGTAAGATCATTTTGTGGTGCACCGGATATGTTGAGGAGGATAATTATTTTAAAACCCACTAAGTCAACCAAAATTGGTATTGAGGTACAACGGTTCTTTAAAAATTTTATATGGAGGCTGTAGACTGTAGAGCCATCAATGAAATGTTATGTAAAAAATTATAAAAATCCTATTTTTGTCGTTTTTTATTTTTTGTTTTGTGGTTCGTATTTTTTTCGAAAGCTGACTTGCCAGATTTTGAAAGTAGGTTCCTCATAATCATATATTTATAAAACTAAACCATTACAGTGATATTATCTACATGTATCAGGTTTATTGGGACTAAGTTGAGTAAAACATAAAATTTTGAATACATAGATTCTCTATCTGAATTTCAGGACTGAATGCCATGAGGGCCAAACAAAAGCACAATCGTAGTCATGACGAAAAGTCTAAAGACGTTTTTGACATGACATCTACTCCAGAGTTCAATCACTGATTTAATGAACTGATTTTCACTCTACAAGCTTTACAAGATTCAAGAGCCTCCTGTTTGAGCCGATGCAATTTAGCTTACACGAAACTCTCAAAAGCACTGAGCTGTATGCAGATGCCAAACGGATTTAGTTTTGCATAAAAGTCAGTTGTGCATAAAACGAAAGAAGGGAAACAGACAAACAAAAAAACCCCACCAACAACCAACAACCAAACAAAAGCCGACACCCACCCATCCAAAGAAAAACAAAACAAACAAAAAACTAACAAACGAACAAAACAAAACACACACGCACACAAAAGCTAGCAAAAAAGGAAGAAAAAGCATGCAAATCTGCTAGAATTGGAACCTTGATCGTGTGTCCCGAGTTAAAAAAAAACTGAAGCGAATGACATAACCACACAAAACCGTCATAAAATTTTAACCCTAAGAGCACCACCCCACCCCATCGCCAAGTCTTATGCCTATCGTTTTCAAATACAATGTAAGTGAAAACGAAATACCTGTAGTGCTCAAGGTGAGATGTTTGATAACTGTGATTACATGAAATTACGAACTTGCTTTGATTTTTAAAGTTTTTATTACTGTTAAAGTGTTATATTTCACTCCGATGAAAAAAGTAATCATGAGTTTTAAAGGAAGACATCGCATTTTACCTTCTTTTTAAACCATGCCAAAGGTCTCTGATCTCCGCCAAAAATTATCCGTTGTCCAGTAGGCTAGTATTGAATTTTGTTAAGCTAAGTAATGTGAACTTGACGGACGAAAGGCGGCGAAGGGATATGTATCATTTTGAACTAGATCTACCTCACTACACCATGTGACAACGATCATGCTCCTTTAAACGTGCACCAGGTATAAGCTAAGAACTAACTAAACTTATTTTCAGTGGTTTGCCTTTTTATTCACCGATTTAGGGTATAACACACACACGACCTTTCAAATCTTTTGATGCGAAACTGCCTACTACTTATATAATGGCCTAAGGACGGATAAATTTAAATTGTTTTATTTCAGGATAATCCGGTTTTTGTAAGAAAATGAGGAAAGGAGGAAAGATTAAACTTTAACTATGATTCGGCAAAACCCACTATAAAAAGTTATTGCTAGTGTCAACCCTCCATCACATTAGAAAAGACTGGCGAATCGCTCGATTCCAACATATTTATTAAAAGAATTGTAGCCTACGATAATCTTGTGACAGTTTAAAGGGAATCCTTTGCCAAATCTTGCAGACAGTGATAAAGCAAGCCACTACCGATTTAAGACAAGTTTGGACAGCTCACTAAAACTTATTATATTTAGTTGATATTAGAAGTTACTGGGCAAACCTCTGCTTACAGACTGGGGATACACAAAAAGATCCTGTTCACAATTGTTAAATTGCTAAACACCAAACCTGGCACAATCTTGCCTGTGTGGATTCTCTTTGGGCGCGCTCCCTCAGAAGATTATTGTACATTTGTAGTCATATCCTTTACCGGATATATGTTGCCTCTTTCAAGGGTCCAACGGATGAATGTAACGACGGACGTGGCACTCCCAATAACTGGTTGGACCGAGGCATCTGTTTCCATGTCGCAGGCGAAACTCGATCGATCGAAAAAATTTATTGATGGCAACAGTTTCATCCTACAGCATGACTTTCCTGTGTCTTTGATTACACATTCATTCTCCTTGCCCCGAACCCACACTTACCCCCACTCTGCTAAAACAACTCTCGATCATCTAATCCAAACTGCTGTAATTTGCTGTGGCGGGAACAGAAATCCTTTTTTCCTTTAAAGTAAATCATATAACTAGTTTTAGACTGGAATAGATACATTGGGCTTGCACCTATGCTCATAATAATAGGAAATCTAAATATATGGTTTTACTTGTGTTTCGTTGTCTTGAAGGCACGGCCCCCACTTATCTTTG
>BMAT01013686.1:43314-54107 GCA_019649035.1 Elysia marginata | reverse complement strand
TTCCGATAAAGATGTGTGAAATTTTCTCTCTCCCTGCATTGCAGGCGTCAAATTGATCGCGTCTCTGTAGATTGAGCCTTGGTTAAAATAATTTATTTTTTTTTATCTTCTATAACCTCCCCACCCTTTTAAATGACTAATCGTTTTCAGAATACATTATCATAACTTTAATGAGATAATTTTGCTAGTTATGCACTTTATGTTTTTAGCTCATTCCAATACCAATAAAATAAAATTTAAATACTTTGAGTACCAGTATCACCACATTTTTGTTAATCCCAATATTAAGAGTACTTTGGAAAAGAAAATACTCGACATATTCTGTAAATAAAAGAGTTTTATTAATATCCTTCTTTTCCAAGCTATGTAACTTCACATTTTTATCCTCATTTCTTTTAGGTATATATAACATATATAAGGATAAGGTGTTTCGTTGAGCGGGGAAAGTGCATGTATTTCTTGTTCAATGTGACAAAAGAGAGAGAATGCTACACAGATAAAGAGAGAGAGAGAGAGAGAGAGAGAGAGAGAGAGAGAGAGAGAGAGAGAGAGAGAGATAAAATAGTGTATTTCACTATAATATTCATAATGTTTGAAACTGCCCGCCTAACTGAGCATTGCTTATTTTCAATAAACTAAAGTAATCTTTTATTGACTGAATAACCTTGAAAATGAAATTGAAAATTGAATTGAAGTAGTTTTATGGCGAAGGTCCTTGCATAGCCTCTCGAGGCGACTTCCTTACTTAAACGGGAAGATCCAAACCGCACCAAAGGCAAAATTGAAACCCGAAGCGCACCAACACTTAGCCATAAACTACAAACACAGAAAACTCAATGATAGTCTAACATGAAGCGTAGGTTATGAGCTATGTTTTTCTAAGTCGCAAGGCGGTGAGTACGGTGCCGAAGCTACTTTCAGTCGTGGATTCGAATCATGCTAAAGACAGACTTTTCGATCCTTTCCATTTGAAACCTACCTCTCTTTACTGCTAATGTCATACCTTTAAAATCTTTCAATCATCTTATTCCATCGCAGTTTGTGTAACAGTGTATTATAATACAAACGTGTCCCTCCGGACTGGGTGCGATTGTCGTGGAGCTTCTACCTTCTTAACTTTTGCGGTGTGGTTGTTTTTGTAGTGGTTGATTATGACGTGACTGTTTAGTGGTAATTACAGACTTTAAGCAGCAACGCGTGAGTATGACGCGAACGTCTGTGGGTCTATTTTTCGAAACTGGTTTCATTATTTTTATAGATTCTCAATCTGCTTTCCCGATTTTCACGTACGCGTAGTGAGACACGGTGCGTGTGCTAAAGGTCTCTATTGTGAGTTTCATCACGTGGAACTTAAAGAGATGGCTTCCAAAGAGGTTGATGATGCTGTGGATTTTGGCACGGACTATGCATATGCTTTGGTGGTTTTGTTGTAGTCGTTGTAGTTGTCGTGAATTTTTTTTCTCATAGTGGTTGCTTCTATTTTTGCTGTTAATGGTGATTGTGATGTGACGGTAGTTATAGTCATTGTAAAAGTTATGGTTTCCATGACAAATTAAAGCTGAGTGGGTCTTGCCTTGTCGATTATTGTCCGGGTAGTCGGTTTTAGCGGTGAATGTGTGGTTGGTTCCGTCGCGGTTTTTGTCGTTATGCTAGACACTGTAATGGTTACTTGAGTGATAATAATCATTATGGCTGTGCCGACCGCAGTTGGTGTCGCCGTGAAGAATTGCTGTTGCTGTGTGGAGCCGTGGTCTGTAATCTGTAATAAGTGTCTTGTACAGCGCGCAAATCCACAGAGGAATCCTCCATGCTCTAGGGCGCTTTGGAAAAAGGTGAAACAGAAAATGTTTCCAAGAAAAAGGGAGAGGGTTGCTCAATGATCCTTAATGGTTCAGGGATCTCTTAAACAATTCTGTCTTGACAGATTTCTTAAACGCAGCCATTGTTGGTGACTTTCTGACGTGGCTTTCCAGAATATTCCATATCATTGGGTCTTGTGGTAGAAACTCGCCTTTCGGACCGCGAGATACGGCGCTCAAGTCCACCGCTCGGCACGTCGACGTTTAGTCCTTTAAGAAAGGCTGTTCACACACATTTCTTCGCCGGGCGCACCCGGCTATGGACAGTGAAATATCTTGTCATTTATAATGCTAGAGTAAAGCGCTTTAATATTTGCTCCTCTGTGAGTTCAGAGGGTTATTTGGTTGGTTATGGCCTGTCGGGGAATCCATGTAAACGGCTTAGAGCACTAAGCGGACAAGGTGCTATATAAAAACGCTTTTTTAAATTTTCCATGACGGTTGCAACCAGAAGCTTCATTCGTGGTAATTATTGAAGTGGTTACGGTTATGGAACAGTCACAGAGGCTAAAGCTACTCTGGTGGGTTATTTGACATTGTAGAATGGAGACATGAATAACACATAGTTGTTGAAAAAACACTTAGGCTCTGACCGTGATAAGGCGTGCAAAAATGGGGTATGAACAATTCATGGTACATGTTTTTATAAAAACCGTATTGGTTTTGCCCTTGATACATCTTGAAGTTTGCTGCCGTAACAAATATTTTCATAGTGCAGATACACATGGTCTAATACAAAAAAAATGTGTTGTGTCTTTACACAAAATAGATTGAAATGAGAAATCCTTAAGGTTTATTATAGAAATCTATCTCGTGGTAATAGAGAGTTTGAACTTGCCAACAATAAACAGCTATTGCACACCAAACGCAGGACAGGGGGCAACAATACATTTTGTTGAGCAATACACGTATCAGTATTAATTTCTCCCACAACGCAGCACCCGCTACAGGCTCCCTACCCGCACGCCAGGGAAACGCCGCGGTTGATCCAGCACCACGCGAGGCGAGTGAGCCGACCCGCAAGCTGTGAGACAACGGGGAATCCCGCAGTGTCTAGGCCTCGCTACAGGTGTTTTATGGTTGTATCGGAGCAGGCGGAAGAGGCACCCAGGGCTTGTCATGTCACTGTCTTTCCTGGCACTCTCACACCCAAGAAACAGATGGACTTGCTGTGCTAGTGGAGTGAGACTTGAAATCTTCTCTAGCTGGGAGTATCGGTACGATTTTGGTGGGACTGTGTATCAAGGTGAGTCTCATTACATACTAAATTAGTTTTGGATGTTCCATGAAAGTGTCTTTCACAAAACCCTGATTTAATATAAATTAAATAATTAAAAAAAACTGCAAAAAGCATTTGCCATATATCTTTCATAATTTATAGGTTTACTATCTTTATAACGATTGATACTTTGGCTATAGACTTGGTCTGCTGCAATAAAAGTGAACAAGGCTAAGATTTCGTTTTTGAATTCTTAATCACCCTGGATATTAAAAAAAAAACTCACCTAAAACAAAACAAATATTTATCTCTTAAAGCACAATCGCAAAGAAGGACGAAAGAAAATATATACATCAAAGTACTAAACATTGATAATGGGTCATGAAGAAGATAATCAACCCATAAAATAATTTATTGCTACAAAAGTTTAATGAAAACAGCGACTTTGTAACGCATTGGTGGAGATTTCCACCTTGAGAATGTCCTTTCATTTCTTTACTTTATGTTTCATGATTCTGGTTCTAATTATTATAATGAAGATTCACAAACTAAAATTGAAGTTGACTTTGAGATTGAGCATTGAGATAATTACCTCTGCTCATAAAAATGTACTATTTTTTATATTCTGAAGTCGGGATAAAAATTTATGGTGCTCATCTGAATTTATTGAAATAATAAAGAAAAAAATGTGAATCTCACTCGAATTTGCAAAACGTTTCTTGTTATATGCCTTAACAAAGCTTCCCTAAAAATGCAATAATTTTTCGTGACCTTTATTGTGGTAAAAGCGTTTATTCCAAATTGTTGAAAATTGTTTATACCATGTATCAGACTTTTTTTTTACTACCTTATATGCTGCTCAGATTACCAAATAAAGCTTTTTCTTACATGAACACAAAATTGACTTATCTGACCAACATAAAATACGAAGATTGTTGATTTAATTTTAAAAGGAACATCTGAGGTTTTGTTTTCCATTCCAAAGCAAAGCACATAATGTTATATTTAGTTGCTTTAAATATATATCAGGTGGACTTGAAGATGAAATAAATAAATTAGAGAAGAAATTTTGGCAAAGTCAACCGATTTCGTTTCCTTACTACAATTTTTTCAAGTAAGAGAAAAATACTTTTATTACTAATGGCACTTTTGTTTCTTGATTTACATTTGATGTAGTATGATGGTCTGACCTGCCATTTATCAATATTATTATAAAACATTATTCCAAGTAACATTTGGGGCTTCAGAGTCGCCTCAACACATTTATGTTTCTTTTGTTGCAGTGCTTGAAATACCGCGAATCAAAATTTAGTTATTAGAGACCTTTAGCACACGCACCGTGTCTCACTACGCGTACGTGAAAATCGGGAAAGCAGATTGAGGAAACAATAAAAATAATGAAACCAGTTTCTAAAAATAGACCCACAGACGTTCGCGTCATACTCACGCGTTGCTGCTTAAAGTCTGTATTAGTTTTGTTAAAACGTGGTTTACCCGAGTAAGCTCTGGACACAATCATATAGGAAAAAGAATTATTGCTTCATGAAAAAGGAGACATGTTTTCGAAATATAAGACTCATTTATTTTTGGTAGGTCAACCCAATATCTTGCACAATTTGTATATTTTTTAACTTAGCTGACTGCAGGCAAAATGCACGCTGCATCATATGAGAATATTACAACGGCTAAGTATATGAATCATTGATAATGCCGGATCCATATGAAATACATGTGCTGACTAAAAATCATTCATCATTATTTCAATCAAACCATATTATATATCGTCTAAAATTTATGTAGATCTAATTGTATGGTCGCAAGCTGACTGCCTTTCAAAACCAGCCACTTAAAATATGGTCCATGTTATTTTGAATTCAGCCTCATCATATTTCAACCTCAATTTATCACCATCAGTAAAAACACCCAATAGAAATACATGTACTGATTACAAGGCGGGGGGACTTTTCATAACCTTTAACATACCAGTACTTACGCCTATGCACCTTTCATAAAGTAATAGGATTACTTGGTTTTCAAGTGTTGGCCTTCAATCAATTAAAAAAAAACAACAACAACAAAACCCCCAAGTATCTTGGCATTATTTGAGGTTGAAAGTTCGTCAGTTTTGAGTAAAAGAATAACAGTCATCTTTGTTTCATGGTGTTTAAAAACTAACAAGATCCGACTGCTGAGAGTAAAGTAAATGGTCCATGCCGATCTACAAATTCTTTGCTTATTTCTCTTTGATGCTTGTGTCACATTTACATTTGAACTCCTGCTCAGATTTGCATCAACTTCTAGTAGATTTTGTGAACGTCTCTAAAGTTTAATAGGTTTTATATGCAGCCCATTTAACTTTGGTTTGACAGTATCCTACTGAAGGCAAATCAATATAAATTCATTTTAAGCTCAGCTGTCTGTAAAAAAAGACACACAGACATTATTGCAGGATGTTCACCGCGCAACAATTTACCACAATTTTAATAAAAATTTGCATTAACCATATTTAAAAGCAGAATAATCTATTAATGATACAACGACAGGCAGACTTGTGGGATGGAGCCATCACTTGACATTATATAGATCTAGGCCTACATGTATCGTAATATGTGACTGAGTCTACACATAAAAATAAGATGTATCATAATGTTGGCGGAGTCAGTGCGTGACATAATAACTATTTTATTATAAAACAGAATCATCACATGCAATGATATACATGTGTTATAATTACTATAGCGCACTCTCGTCTCTTGATATCATATTCATGTTTCGTAAAAGAATGAAGCAATCACAAGGCATAATATGGGGCGGAGTCTGTACAACACAGATAAACATGTACCACAGTACTCGAAAATAAAGTTAAGATTTTAAAGGCCCTATATAGGCCTAACTACATGCAACAACCAAAATCAGCAGGAAACGGTTTACCTAAATGGTTAAAAATACACGCTTTGTTCCATACTGCAAGACAAGCCCTCAGGTACTAGATAAAATGTACAAAATTGATGTGCCCACATCACAAATCTGTAAAATAATTTTCCTGTACTATGATGGAATATTTTATGTATGTTGAAACTACTTGAAATGATATATATATATAGTTTGAGTAGATTCACAGAATGATGATACCTAAGTATGCTGATATAATTATAGTGCAGGTCAAGTACAAATTAAATTGTAAAGTATGCAAAAGAAATAGGACTTTGAATGAAATTCCTATATCACTTCATGTTTCAGAACAGAATGCTGGGGCTTTTTTGAAACATTAACAATGTTATTTGTAACTGCATACATCGCATTCCGATGTATACCACAATTCCATTGTTTGAAAATTGGTGAATTCTTCAAGCTGTTCGTTTGATGCCACTCCCCATCTTAATTATTCATTCTGAACTCTGATAATTTCCTACAAATGAAGATAACTGCCTGGCATGCTTTTCAGCACACCTTTAAAATGTCTAAAAGTAGAGAGAGAGAGAGAGAGAGAGAGAGAGAGAGAGAGAGAGAGAGAGAGAGACACGAGGAATTGTCTCTTTATTAGTAACACGATACCGCATAGGAGGAGGTTGTGAGATAATATTTTTCTAAATTTATAGTGTAGGAAGGATAGTCGGTTTAATGAGCCCACAGCAAGGGATGGGGAGGAGTTGATAGGAGGGAAAGAGATCTAAGGAGTTTGGGCATTTGATAGAGAGTTTGTAGATAAGATCACAGCGACAGAATTAATTTTCCAAACTGAGTCTCCATCACTGCATATCTCAACGAATGTCTGAACAGGGGAAACTCTAGACACATGTTACATTCTGAAGATAATCAGCAGCCCCCACAGTCGAGACTACCCCATGGATTATAATTGGATTATCAGTGGATTACACCTCTACAGTCAGGCTCAAACGCAAGCTCTTAAATAATACTTGTACTAATCCAACTCGACAAGGTTCATGGGGCGCTAGATTCCTTTTGGGCAACTAGGATGTATACACGCACATACATAGCATGTTAAAGTTAGAGCAATAATAATTATTAAAGCTGGCGATACTACGAAAGGTAAATAAAGAAGTGCGCATCGTATACCAGTGTGACATATATTTACTTACAAAACATATAAACAAAAAAGACTTCATCAATATATCACGAATCCCTATGGATATAATTGGTTTCCTTGTATATTTTATTGAACTCTTTCAGAAAAAAAACAACTAGAGAAACTACAAAAGAGAAAAAAAAAGACCAAGCGTACTCTAGTTTGAAAAGACCGACTCTACATTATGATGCTGTTAAAGTACTGGTAACAGTTCTATATTACACCAATCAGAATTATTCAGATGCAGGCCTCTAAGTTTGTAGAAGGTATTACATGTTAATAATTGTTATAGGGCTTATTACAAAAATATCATTTTAGATCTCTCTCTCTAATTATCTATCTATCAATCTATCTATCTATATATCTATCTATCTATCTATCTATCTATCTGTCTGTCTATCTATCTATCAACCTATCTGTCCATCTCTATTTCTATCTACCTGTGCATCTATTTGAATGCTTACCTACTTACCTGTGTATCAAGTTTTTATCTTAACCCATACCAGTGTATCTGATACCGCATATATCGCAGCTTGTTTTGACAACGAATTTATTTTGCCAAATCAAAAAAAAACCTCAAATATTTTTTAGAGCGTTCGGAGATTCTAATTGAACGTTATGAAACCTCAAAGCCTCCCTGTTTCCCCACTAGACATACGCACCCCTCTTCTCGACTCCGAATGGTGTACTCCAATCTGATATTGGTCGAAGATTAAACCTGTCTTCCCAAGGCGCACAGTGAGACCCCTACCATCCACCCGGATCTTTGTATTAATAGAGACCTTTAGCACACGCACCGTGTCTCAATACGCGTGTGTGAAAATCGGGAAAGCAGATTAACTATAAAAATAATGAAACCAGTTTCTAAAAATAGAACGTCTGTGGGTCTATTTTTAGAAACTGGTTTCATTATTTTTATAGTTTCTCAATCTGCTTTCCCGATTTTCACGTACTCGTAGTGAGACACGGTGCGTGTGCTAAAGGTCTCCACTGTGATGATTTCCTCGCTGTAGTCATTTTCACTATTCCTTCAGTTTCCTCAAGTCTAATAATCATAACCCGACCACGGCATCCGTTCAGCAGATCAGCTTAACGAGACAGAATCAGAGCGGAATTGATCGAAACTGGAGCTCACCTGGTGTTTGCCCGCTTGCCTAGCGTCTCAGTAAAGAGATGGCACAGGTGCCGCAAGGGTTAATTGTCACTCGATCTCCAGGAAAAACACACAAAGGGTTAACTTAGATTTGACTCCGACGTGATACTTGGATAAACGTGGCCGGTCTGGTATCAGATCTTATCTTGAGGTAGTTTTTTAATGGAAAAAAGAAAATTGTATTTCATAGCTTTATTACTTTGAATTTTTCATTGAAAGAAAAGCAGTGATATCGTTGCAAAATTTTTTATGTTTCTCTCTTCCGTTTCTACGTGGCGCTTTAGGCTAAAGCCTGCCATCACCTTGGAAAAAATCTGGTATTTTTAAAAAGTCTGTTTTCCTTGTAATTTGATGAAATATTTGATTATTGTATATTTGTGGAGCAAGGCTCGGTTTATACTCTTCTATACCTTAAAGTATTAACTATTCATGTAACGCTCCCACAAAATGAGCCTATGGTTGAGTTAGAAGAGTTGGGGAAAAAAAAAAATATATATATATACATACATATAGGCCATTTTTAAAAGCACTTTAGAACTCCTATAAGGTGGTTAAAATTATCTTGATATCTTAGAGTTCTTCGCATCTTTACCAGTGAGAAATATTTTGGTAATAAAAAATGCACCCTAAGAGATTACAAGGTTCTGCCTCCACTGAGCATAATTTGAGCAAATCGACTTCGAAGTTTTATCACCGGACAACTTTCTTACTAAATACAATTTTTTAAACTGCCAAAAGTACACAAAGTTATGCCAGGTTGCGCCATTTCTTTAAGACAACATAGAAAACTGTTTTAGAAATTGCTAGATATATGTGACTCAATTTCAGCAAAAATTGGTGTTAGAAGCATACCATTCTCCAGATATATTTTTAAAGATTTTCCAATATTTGAAAACACTCCGACCGGTCCCCAAGTCAAATTTTCCCGTTTCGGTTTATTTCAAAACTTTTATAGCTAAAGCATAAACTGTCAATATACGTCAATAAAAATTTCAGTTATTCTACTGTTTACAGAAAGTCTGATTGTTTGAACCATTTCTATGTTTTTTTATCTTTTCCTTTTCCATTCACGCATGGAAGAAGCATTTATCTTCTTGCCATTATTTTCTACACAAATACCTAATATTCTGGTGTGTATCCGCATAATTTCCCGACTGGATCCAACCAAAAGTCATAGAGTCAAAGTAAATAATGCAACTTTATTTTTCACAAAAAAAAATGAAGAGCAGCATTTCAAATTGTAACACAGTAATTGAAACCAGAGACTCTGCTTAGAATCATACTTATTATACACGGTGCATTTTGATTCTTTATAAAATTGACACAGTTAAAATTAGGCAAACTATTAACCTTTTCTTCTTCCTTACAAGTTTTATGTTTCCTAAAGTACAAAAAATGTCACGTTGATCGAAAATTCTTTGAATGGACTTAGCCTAACGTAACTAACGCTTTTCAACAAACTGTTCTAGTCTTAAAGCATACCACGATTTAAAACGATGCGCCTTAGTGCGCATTTGTGTGCATGTGTAATAGTGTTGTCGAATAAAGAATAAAGATAAAAACTAAGGCTGTTCCTGACACTCACTAGCCATTTTAAGAACCTAGATTACACGAGTACAGGGTCGTAAATCCGCGAGTCCATGTATCAAATTTTATTTTAATCATAATTCAACCGACCCAACATCACTGAACACTCTCTATTTTTGTTTCCCAAGTACAGGTTCTATATTTCAAAGATATTTAAGATTGATCATCAGAATACTCACTCTTATACTAGTTATACACCAGGTTGATGATGTTTTGACTACTTCGATTAATCACTGCGGTGGTATTATTTAGAGTCAATGGCGACACTAAACAGTAACAATTTTTTTTATTCGCATAATAGAAACACACCCAGTACAGTACCTGACTGACTGCAGTGTTGAACTGTACAATAATATATTATATCACTATCAGGAATATCTGGTTCAATAGTTTCGTGTGTCCGTCCAGCTCTCAGTTTTCTTTTGAGTCTAGCGACTTGTCCAGACAGGTTCAGGGCAAAATGAGAAATATCCATTTCAAAATATGGAGAAAATTGGCTCTTATTATTAATTTCGTATTATTTGTCTGTGGAGCAAAGAAATGATCTCACGAAGTCACCAACAGCTTAGGTTACTTACAGATTGTGTAAACAAACAGAAGTGTCAAAACATGAAATACTGAGTAATTTAAATACATATTCAAATTTCACAAGGATGGCGTTTGTCATGATTTGACCCAAAACGCCTCGTATTGAACCGGCGCAAACTTGATCATTGATGAACATTTACGTTGCTTATTATTTATAGATGATCGAAGTAAAACGTTCAAAGTCAATTTAAGGTTAAAAGAATCAAATTTTGTATCTCCCTCCCCCCCTGTCTCTCTCTCTCTCTCTCTCTGTCTCTCTCTCTCTCACTTTCCTAACCCTTTATCAATGCTTAAGTCTAT
>BMAT01013686.1:30225-42813 GCA_019649035.1 Elysia marginata | reverse complement strand
GGGGGGGGGGGGCAAAACTTTTTAAGTGTCTTGTAGGAACGCGCTTAAATTGGCTGAACAGAGAATCTCAATAAAGTCGACAGAGTTGATGAGAGAACCACACATACAATTTGTACCGTTGATGGTTTTAATTAAACGTGAAAAACGTTTGCCATAGACACGACGCGCCTGCTAAGATTTTGTTGAGAATGTTAAAGTGGACTGCTACAAGAACTCAAGAGGAGACAGCAATTAGCTTGAGTCTGTTGTCCAGAATTTCCTTTACCGGAAGCGACCGGCGCGAGTTGTCAATAGTTTCCGGTTCACCGTACAAATCAACATCGCACCTTCTTTTCTCTAGAAGTAGGGCACTAACGGCTTGAGAGAAATCAGAAAACCTAGTTAGACGCTTGTGGAAAGAGAACTTACAAGAAAAAGATATCACTGGTGAACGTTTTTTTAAACAACCTCCTGCCTTTCATTGGCTTCATTACGGAACATGATTGTGAAAGAACAATGGCTGTATTTTGCTCGGCCTTTATTTCATTGAACAATAACATTTCGCGATTGAAATGCCAGCTTTCCCTCTAGCTATTTCGTGATTTTATTATATTCACCTAAAGTGCACTTGCGCAATTTGGGAGCATGGCGATGATGGTGGTTAGGGTCATACCAATCGGATAAACTTCGCTTGTCGGAGCCGCTTTACTTCTGGATCAGGGACTAGGGAGTTAAGTAAAGAGATGTATATATTTTAAAGAAAAAATAAGATGGTAATTTAAGAAGGACCCTTTGCATGTCAAAAGAATTTGTGGGAGCGATTATTGTCTCTGCGTCAACTTGATTTTGGCTCCTAAACTTTGAACAGATTATTTTCTTAATATACATGTATGCATTAGTTTTTTTTATAAAGAAAGCGAATATAATTTTTTTCTGACGTAAAGGTAATTTTTCGAAAAAACATGTCAGGTTAGTTCATCACTCTAGTTTGACAGCTGACTTGCTCTTGTCATTGTCGCATAAGTCTCGCAAAATTAATAGACTTAAGAAAGTATTTAAATCATGAAACTACCTAGCTCTTCTTTCGGCTTCACTCATTCTTTAAGCCATGCAGTGCTGCATATCTGTTGGTTCACATTTATCAAGATCCCTAAGTATCTTTTAAAAAATAGTCTTATTTTTATCGCACCCTTGCCTCGCTCTAAGAATACAGTTTGAGAGGTCTTAGCGTTTTTACTTGATATAACCCCCGATCTACTCTCCAAGCACTTGTAAGCAAACATGTCAGGGAGGGTAGGGAGAGAAAATCACTTATTGCAACAAATTCTTCCATCTTTCCTTCAACTTAAATTTTACATGGAAGGAATCAAAACAGCCTGTGTGCTAAGGTGTCGGAGTTTCTCGATTCCAAGATCTGACCTGCCAGAGTGCTTAGGTCCTGGACTCCACTGCGTAATGATAAATGGCGTGCGACAATTCTTTTGGACTGTGGTCACGAGTTTCTTTCCTACCACCCCCCCCCCTTTCCCTTCTTCGTGACACACTCTCTTCTGTTATTATCAAGTTTGTGAACAATCCCTCGTTCTATCTTTCTCATTCTTGTCATTCCTTTCTCTTGAAATCTTATTCTTATCCTTTGTGTCTTAAACCCCTACTCTCCTCTCTTCTTCTCTCTTTTTGTTCCCGACTCTTTTCTCCACCTTGGAACGAACACAGTGTTTTTCTCTGCAGTCTGCCTGCCATGGTCGTTAGGTTGGACAGTCCAGGGTCTATTGACGTCCGAACTATGATCACAAGATATGTTATTGTAGAAAACATCCTCGCTACAGGGACCCTTTTGATGGCCAAAATCTAATCTCGGCAGAGTCTCAAGTCGACTCTATTTCATTTGTACCAGCTCCCGTCATTCAACCCACTGCCCTGCCCTCTCTCTGTCCTTTCATAAATCCTTAACACTGCATTTCAATATATATATCAATAAAAAAAACAGTCACTTTTCCTTCTAGACTTTTTTAATAAACCAGTATATGAATTGATTTGTGGAATGCGTAAAAGTACCGGGGAGGAGGAGGGAGGGGGGGGGGGATATTATAAACAGCTATAATTTTCGCCTCGGATGAATTCCTAGCGTGTAAGCAGTTTTTCAAATTTCATTTGCGCAAACTCTCTCTCTCTCTCTCTCTCTCTCTCTCTCCACTCTCTCTGAATCTCTCTCTTCTTACTCTATCTATCTATCTATTTATCTATCTATCTATCTATCTATCTATCTATCTATCTATCTATCTATCTATCTATCTATCTCCCTATCTTTCTATCTATCAACTTATCTATCTATCTATCTCCCTATCTTTCTATCTATCAACTTATCTATCTATCTATCTATCTATCTATCTATCTATCTATCTATCTATCTATCAAATCATCTATCTGTCTATCAATCTATCTATGTATCAAACTCCCAAGAAACTATGTTTCAAACCGCCTATTATTGAGGACAAAATCTATGACACGAAGTGGTCTTTTATTACTATGCATATCAATCTGCTTTGTTCTCATTGTACTGAACTGTAACTGAACTAACATCTTGTGTCCTCTTCGTTCTGTTTATTTTTTTTTAGTTTTATCCAAACATCAGTGCCTGGCCTTTTCATAATGTACCCCTCTGCCCTCTCTCTCAGACTGCACATCTCTTACTTTTCTTTGCACCCCCCCCCCCTTTCCCATGCTTTTATAGCCCATTTAAAATTACATCGAATTGAGAATGTTTAAAAAAACCCATGCGCGTTTTATATTAATTCTTCTTTCGTCCTTCTCTCATTCTGTCTGATCCCCCACTCTCTTTTCCAATCATCAGCCTCCTAGACAGACAGATCAACATAGACTGGCTGTTTTCCCTCGTGCACAGGTTAATAATTGTATGCAAATTTCCTGCCGTCTACAGTGCCCCATGCCCTGCCTGTCTAAACAAAAATTAATGTCTACCCATTTCTTTTGTTTGTCTTGGATGTGGAAAGCCATCCAGGAAAACGATAAGGGTATAGGCCTATCAACCAAACTTAACATCGGAAACCTAAGCATCATAGTTGCATTTTTTTTTCGAAACCTCTTATTTATAACTTTTGCAAGCATTGTTTGATTTTAAATGACACTGGGTTCAAATAGTTCGACATAGCAATCCCGTGTAATATTTTTATGTGTTTTATGCCCAACTGACACAAAAATAGCTAAGTGAAAATATCCATGTAAATGGGCGTTTACCCTAGTACTTTTGTACAGGTTCCATTGCATTCAAAGGCTCAAATAAAAATCAACTTACACAAACAAACCCTACCTGTACATGTATATTTGTAACCAGTGTTATCTATAATTCATTGTCTGCTAATAGATACAAGTACAACAACATCCTTAAACGTTAGAATTTACGCTGCAGTAAAATGTTTTTGTTCTTCTCTTTGCATATGGCCACTGTGTAGATAAAGCCTGCCAAGATTTTGGGCAATGTTTCTCATCCCCTGATTTTGAGCTTCCCTTTTCCAGGCATGATGCAAATGAGTCTCGCCACATCAGAGCACAAAGGAAGCCCCTGTACCTGTATATGCAGGCAGGGATTGGGGGAAAGAGAAGAATGTTTCTAACATATAAATATCAAAACTGGCAAAGATTTCAGAAGACCGTTGTCTCCTAGCTATTAACAAGCATGCTGAAGCTGATGTCTGCCCTAACATTGTCGCAACCAGGTTGATGTCTCAGAGTGAAAATTTCAAGTCAATGAAGGCAATTTTAACACTTCATGTGTATGAAATACAATGAAATAGATTTATGATTTTTTTTCAAAGTATGGGTGGCATTGTTGTCTCTCACGTCAACCCTGGTGATAATTTTATCACCTACGACGAAAGCCATAAGTGAGCTTTTCTATCATTAACAATTGTGTTAGAGCTGATAGCATTAATGTTTCAGACAATGATAGCTTTATCACTTTTGCATGAATTGTCAAATTAAGCTTTTGCCATTATTAGCAAGCTGGACTACCACTAACAATATGATTGCTCCTGGTCTATACATGCACCGACAGCATAGAGAATCGAGGATAACCTTTTTTGCTTTTGGCTGTGAGTAGAGGATGCCAAAAGCTACGATTATTAACCAAACACCATTTCCCAGTTTTAACTGATGGTGATTAAAAAAATCTTTGTTTCATTTAAAGTCCAGTATAAATTTCTGCTCTTCTCTACCAACCCCCCTCCTCAGCAAGCTTGCTTTATAAGTATAAAAAGAGAACGTAGAAAACGAAGAGCAATACGAAATGTCAAGAGGCGAATGGTCTACGTCAATGGCGTGACGTGTATGGCAGTCCACGCGCTGGACTCTTCTCTTCTCAGGCTGAAAAGGTTACAGAAAGCCTCAAGGCTGAGGCCAACGTGCAGGCACACTTCAACTTGCCTAGAGAATAACTTGGCATCTAGGCCCTATTCCATCCAATCTTGCCGTCCACCCTTTCTCTTCCTCTCTATTTTCTTCCTCTCTTTTTCTTTTTTTATTTTTAAATTATTGATATCTTGACTTCAAATCGAAGGCACTAAGGCGAAAATCGTCATTCATTCCTATGTATTTTTTGTCTAAGCTTACCATGCGTACCACTAGGGTGGAATAAAATATACCATTTTTTAGACGACAAGATCAAATCGACAAAGAAAACACGAGTACCAAAGACAAAGAGAGAGAGAGAGAGAGAGAGAGAGAGAGAGAGAGAGAGAGAAGATGGAATAGAACAGGCATAACTTTGAAGCTTTACAAAACTAAAAATAAAGGATGAAATTTATTTAATTTATTCCGGCAAAAAAATTAAATAAAAATAGGTTTATATGAAAAAGAAGAGCAAGCCTGGGTGGATAAAGTTGTAAAAGTTTGAAGATTGTTTAAGTCTAAACGTGGATACAAGATGGTATATGCTTATATAGTTCAGAAAAAAACAACCCAAATCTGAATTTATTTCAATGTGACACATTAGAACAGGAACACTTTATTTACAGCGTTAGGACCACGAAACTAATTACATCACGGACATTTCACCAAGGTGTCAAGTTTGAGTCACAAACAAAATTGTGGTGCATTATTCTTCGCGAGACCATTTTTGTTTTGATAAGGGTATCGTGCACTAAGCTTCACATGCCTGTTATATACAGAGTATCATTTGTTGAAAAACCTAGACTCTTTGTTTGTCTCAGCAGTGGCCTTTGGTGGAGAGGGTCACAGTTCTCTCCTCTGCCCGGTTGACCCTTAATGGTATTTCTTTTGAAAAGACAATCTGGTTAAACCCTTTGTTGTCAAACTAGCCTAAGCATCAACCCCTGGAGCACAATGTGACATTTTGACCCAAAATCTGTTCATCGTCTCTATTTTTAAAGGCTTCTTTTTCTCTAGTTTTTCCCCTTCCGCTTTTATCATAGGCCCTCTTCAAGGCGGTCTATTAGGAAACCAAGTAGCCAAACATGGAACCAACGCTTAAATGAATGTTGTCTTATACCAGTTTTACTCTCATGCGGTTTGAGCACAGTCAGGGAACAACAATGTTTTCTTTTCTCAAATTACGACACAACAGAAAATTAAGTCACACTCATTTAAAAGTAAGACTTTAAAACATTAAATCTGCCAAGGGGCGGCAACGAGCTAAATTGTGACTGTTTGTCCTTATGTACCAGGAACGCCTCAACCCGTCATAATATATATAAAAGTGTATGGAAGTGTTTCAAGACCAACCTCTCTTGTGTGTGATATTCATAAGGTGGGTTCTCCAGCGAACTCTCCTGTGGACGAGGTAGTTTATTTGAATAACTTTAGTGCTGAATCTAAGCCTAAAAACTCATCATTGTCCAAGGGGAACTACTCTTGGATAATTTTTTTAAACTTCATGGAACAGCCTTATAGTCATTTTTGTCCTAAAGATACCAAATGACTTAAAAAGAACAACAGCTAAAAACACTATTATATTGCGTCAAGGAAAACACCAGTTGATTGTTGTAACAGTACAGTTAAATTGCCCAGATCTAGCCTTATAGTCTTAACTGTTTATTTGTTTTTCAGACACTTTCCAAGAAGACCATTGCCGTGTCAAACTTTCCGGTCTACATATCAGACCAGAGAACCATCAGCTTACAGTCAATTTGAACCGCAGACACAACCTTTGGCTGAGCATGAGGCGTCAGCAAGCAAGACCGGAAGCTTCCTACTTGCTTCTTGTGAATAAACAGAAAATTGGCCCTAGATTAAAGAATACGTTGTGATGCATGCGAGGAACAAGAGACAACAAAAGACTGAACCAACATGTGTTCCATGGGTGTTTGTTCAAGTTTTGTTTTACAACCACATAGTCAAATTGCCAAAGACATCCCCGAAAAGAAGTTGCTCGTGCTCATAGAAAGCGAGAAGAGAAACTGATTACAGAAATTTTGTTTAAGATTGTCGACTTTTTGTATTAGCGCATAAGAGGAAGGCCAAAAAGAAGAGGACAAGCAAAATAGCTAACCATGACAACATCGACTCTCACTAAAACTCTCCGATTACTATTTGTGTGCACATTTCTATCGCTTGGAGCAAGTAAGCGATACGTCCAAAGACGGACACGGAACGGCCCAGTGCGCGGTATCGTGCAGCATGTGCACAGCGCGGGACGTGTGGAACGGTTCATGGGTATACCGTACGCTAAACCACCCATCGGCAACCTTCGGTTTGAGGTGAGTCGTTTATTTCGAGTCATAGGCTAGAAAAAGGTACTACAGATAGTTGAAGTTTACATTGAAATTTGAAGTTGGTCCACCTTTTTTGCGTGAGTTTTGATATCTAATTCATGCCATGTTAAAAAAAATTAAATCAAATAATATATTATTATATTTCAGAGGCTGAGTTTGTTTTATATTCACTTAACCGGGTTTAACCGTGATCGGTATAACAGTCGATAAGGCGAACAGAAAAACTGAACAAGCATCTTGCCGCTTTATAACGCAGACTCTCTTTTCAAAATTAATATTGTTTGCTAAGGATAATGTATACTTTTTGATAGTTCAGTCCAACTTTAAAAGTTTTGTATGAAATGATTACAACAACAGACTTGAACTAAAACAAAGTTGTGTATTAAAAACTCAATGTGATTGCCACTTTAGAATAAATACTTAGAGATAAACCGGTACTCCATTTTTATGGCTGATGTCGACGCTTGATTGAAGTCTCTGCGAGATTATAATGCATTTTATGGAAACTATGTTGCTATGAATCCATAAATATGATTTGGTTTTATTTTCCTCTCTGAAACGCGAAGCGTGTCGAAAATGTTGGAAGGAGAGCGAATATTACCAGACTATTCTGTTGCCAATAGACTGTAATCAAACAGAACACATGTCACATGATAATTGTATTTTAAAGAAACACGTTAAAAGACGTCACAGTTTAAAATATCTAATTTGCAATTAAGAGTGTTGAATTAAAAGTAGATTTAAATAACATTCATTCCCATTATCATACTATGAAACTACCCCGCTTGGTTGCGCCAGGAATGACCACACAAAAGGAAAGTAAGCAAAATAGCCAACAATGTCAACACTTATAGTTCACTAAAATGTAGCTCATCTTCTCCTTGATCACCAAACACTTCACTGTTATATGCAACCCTGCAAGGCCTCAACAGGCTAGTTGGCACTGTTAATCCACCTTGTGACTCCGGCTTCAAGTCAGCACGTATATTCGTCTTTCGATGGCTGTAAACTTCATCGGTAACAGATAAAGTTACGAAAGGCGATTTGATTTGGGCAGGAAGTACTTTTGTATTGATTCCACGTAAAACCTCGTAGCCTGTTGGATTTATGTGAGTTTATCTCGTATAAGCATCATACACCATTATGTACTGACGAGATTATGCAACAGCCATTTGGTTCCTATACGTGAGCTTGACATGGCATAATTATGTGATGATGTGTCTCATTCACAAATTATAGCGTCGTCTTATAGGGATCAAGCTTAATTAGGTTGATTAGCGGTCTGTTTATCAGGCGAGAGAGAGAGAGGGAGATGAAAATAGAGAGATAGTCATAGATAGATAAATAGATAGATAGATAATAGAGAGAGAGAAAGAAAGAGAGGGGGAGAAAGATTTGGAGAGCCAACGACAAAGAGGGAGGGAAAGAAAGGCAAGGAAAGAAGAAGGAACGAGCTTGAAAACGGAACAATAGAAGTAAATGAAACAAGGTAAAAGTCATAAAATTCTATCGTGCACAAGAAAAAGAAATGGTAGCAGCAATCAAACAAATAAAACAGGAGCAGGAACAAATAAAGAGAAAAAAAATTAGAAATTATAAAAAGAGGAAAAGATGATGAAAGGGAGAGAACGAGAGATGAGTAGATCGATAGATAGATGGATAGAAAGAGAGAAAGAGAGAGAGTGAGCGGGAGAAGAGAGAAAGAGAAAGAGAGAGAGGGAGCGGGAGGAGAGAGAAAGAGACAGAAAGAGAGAGAAAGAGACAGAGAGAAAGATACAGATAGAAAGAGAAAGAGACAGAGAGAAAGAGAAAGAGACGGAGAGAAAGAGAAAGAGACAGAGAGAAAGAGAAAGAGACAGAGAGAAAGAGAGAGTGAAAACAACAGAGTTAAAATGGTTTTAGATGTGAAGAAGATATTGATAAAATCAAGGTAACATTCGCCCTACTAAAAGATTATCTATTTACTGATTAAAAAAAGAACATTTTTATATTGTGTCTCACATATCGTAGACGGTGTTTTCCACCGCAATCAATTTCATTATTACCTTTTAATTTCAACCTTCCTGAGACCGACCTGATTTTCTGAGACCCTATACTAACTACATGACACTCCAACCATAAAGTCTCATGACAATGCTGTCAGTTTCAGTACCGATTTAGAAAGCAAAATTGCTAGAGTTCGCTCGCTAACATAACTTTTAAGCATCGGTATTTATGAAACTACTCCACTTGTAATTAAATAGTATTTTCAAAACACCTTACATTCTTAACAACATGACGAGAGTCTTCGAATCCTACCCCTATAATAATAATAATAATAATAATAATAATAATAATAATAATAATATTGATGATGGTAATAATATAAATAATAATAATAGTAATAATAATAATGACAATTATAATAGATTGATTATAGAGAGAGAAAGAAAGGGAGGGGGAGAAAGATTTGGAGAGAGGGTGAGCAATAGCCAACGACAAAGAGGGAGGGAAAGAGAGGCACGCAAAGAAGAAGGAACGAACTTTGAAAACAGAACAATAGAAATAAATGAAACAATGTAACAGTCATAAAATTGTATCGTGCACAAGAAATATGAAACAATGAAAAGACGCTTTCAACCAATAATAAAAATTAATAATAAAAAAAATCTGAAAGGTTTTCTTTTCCTAGACTCTTTAAGGAGTAAAATAAACCCAGTTTTTTCCATGCACCCAATGAAACCATCTTATTTAATTCATACCCCATATCGCTCGTTGGGACGGAAACCCTTTTCTCAAACTAAGGTGAACTTCTCGAAGCATTGAAAAGAGATACGTTTTCTCTGCTGTCATTACGGTTCAAACCCGAGGACTTGTAAACACTGAGGGTGTCTGATAGACGAGAGCGCTGCTTTTATCGTTGTTGATTTGAACCCGGTAAATACACAAACACTCCGACTCTCTGTGAGTACCTCGCGTCTTCACACGCCTGGATAAAATGAACGCACAGGACGAGCGTCTGGTGACTGAGGTTTGTGAATATGGGTGGGGCTGAGAAAGCAATTGATAAACATAGCGTTTTGTATAAGAGGAAACTGTGCGTAGGTCTATTAACTGTGGCGATTGAAGGAAAAACAACGCCAAGTGAGCGATAGCTAAATAGGAAATGGTAATAAACAATGATGTATGAAGGGATTGCATACGATTTTCTCTTTACCTTGGTGAGAAAATTAATTTTGTTTTGAGATACGGATAGGGATTTAAAACCGGCTTTACTAATTTTAATGGGGATTAATAATTCGGAAGGGAATTTGAATTTGATGGATTTTTATGGGGAAGTATAAAAAGCACAGTCTGTACTAAAATGTGACGTCAGTTGCGGTGCATAAATACTGATCAGGCACTGAGTCTATAAATGCATGTCCAAACAACAATTTTCTTATTATTGAAAGCACATTTTAGACGTTGTTTAAACGATCAGGTATATTATCTTATTTATTTCTTGCTGTGTAAACTACGAGTGACTTGATAGGTCTAGGATTAATACATCATACTTGAACACAAGAGGATTCGTCTCTATAAACTGGTGATTTTACGTCTTCTGAGGTCAAGAAAGAAGACCCCCCCCCCCTCAGAAAAGAATGTTGGGCTTTAATGGTGCAAAAAAAGCTATGACAGTACTAAGTCTAATTACCGCATCTTATGGTTTTTTCTCACAAACTGTTTCTCAAGATGTATTTCACAAATTGCAAAACTTCCATTTTGCAAAAACATCGAAACTCTAGACCCAACTTGTTTGTACAAGGTTTTCTTGATTATCGCTTTCAAGACGCAATACTGATGAAACAACAAAAGATGAAAAATAAAAGAAGTAAACAAAAAGATTCTCTTATGTCTGTAAACGTATTTGATGCACAAGAGTTGCGATTATTTTGAAAGCCCATTCAACAACAAAAGCTAATTCTGAGGCTTGGATAGTGTCGTTTCTCCTATGAAGATCTTATCCGGTTTGTAAAGAAGTAGGGCTGAAACCTAGGATTATATTAAAGATAAGTATGAAAGGCTTGATGCCATGAGAAGGGTTTAACCGTGGCCTATTATTCCTTCAGGTTTCTAGATGATTCATCTGATTTCATAAGGGTTGTTCTGAAGGTTTTCCTCTTTATTTACCTCCATCCATTCCCACCCTATACATCTTCGAATTTGTCCGTTTATCTATCTGCCTGTCTATCCATTTTCCTATCGACTAATAAGTATCCGGCATGTCAAATGTCTGAGCACGATAAGATTGAATACATAAAAAGAAGGTAGGAAGTAAGAATAAGAAATAAGAGAGAAAAATATAGAAAAAAAAAGAACAAGACAAAGGGGATGGAGAAGAATAAAGATAGGGAGAAAAAGGAAATGAAGAAAAAAAATAAAGAGAGGGAACAAATTCAGTTCAAAATAGATCGAGTGGAGAGAAAATCAAACAAAAACTCAATAGAGAAAAATGACTGAAATAGCAGAAAGGAAGATTAAAGAGAACTTTAAAACTGCAAAAAAGGAATAATAAATATAAACTATTTAGTGAATCAACTTTATACAAATGATAGAGGACAAGAAGTCCGCTTTTTACACTCTTTTTTGATAAATTGTATTTTCTGGGCATCATTGCCCAACTTTCCTCAGATGCCAGGAAGATAATGGGGGTTTATTTTTCTTCTTTTCATCCCTTTGTTTGTCTCGAGTTTCCGCGGCAACTAGATCAATGTATCTTGATCTACTAACTTTAAGCTGGGTCCACTTAATGAGCTCCTTTGAAGTACTCGGGCCCTGGAGCAGGGCTGAAGTCCTGAAGACAAAACAGTGGAGGCAGAGGGCTCATCAAGTCTCGTAGACAATGAAGACTCCTGATGGCTGATAGTTGGATCAACAGCTTTAGTATGGAGACATTGAGCTCTATGAAATCTTTTCGTGATTGCCTACCCTTCTCCTCTCCGACTTCTAAAGCCTGGCTCTGATTTTCCATAGACACGTTTTTTTTTCTTTTTCCTCCACCATTATCCTATTTTTACGTACTAATAGTAGGCCTACTTTTAACCTGGCCCTCCAGAGCCTCTCCTTGTCAGTTACTAGAACTCATCCAATGTCATTCCTTTTCTAGATTTTTATAGCTCTAAAGAAGCCCTTTCTATACCTTTACCTCTTTTTCTATCTCTCTCAAACCCCTTCTCTCTTTAACTATTTTATGATTATTTATTATGCCACCCACCTTCTCCTTGTTCTTTCTCGCTTCTATTTTACCCCGACTATCTTCCTTTTACTTCGCTTACCTGCCAATAACAGACTGTAGTTGTCAATGAAACATCCTAAATCTCTTGACGCTTGGCTCAACGCGCCATTAGGCTATCATGGGGGTTGGTTGAGGCTATCAGATCACACTTAGCCAAGGTCGGAGGTTAGAGCGACCGCCATTGAACGTGTATCATGTAGAATCGGGATGTTATCTGCTCTTACTTTATTCTTGCACTTATTATGCAAGACCGTTAAATGTTAGGTTGTCTTAATATTGTTAGATACAGTCCTTAATGTAAAAGAATATCTATACGGCTTCTTTTGTGATCAGCCTACAGGATATTATCCCACCACTGCTCGGATGTTTCTTTAATTTGCATCGGGGAAAAATTAAAGTGCAGCTATCTGGATCTGCACTTCTTTACAAGCATCCATTTGACGCCTCTAAGGCTAAACCTTTCTTCTCTTGACCTTTTCTACAATGCTTCCTTTACGCCTGTCTTCCGGTGTTCCTGTCTTTTTCTAGCTCTATTCCCTAATTTGCCCCTTTTCTTCTTCGTTAATATTCTCACTATTCTTTCTCTTTCTCACTCTCTCTCTCTCT
>BMAT01013681.1:73525-85954 GCA_019649035.1 Elysia marginata | reverse complement strand
TTTTTATTTCTATATTTACTGTATAGACATGTGTATTTGTGTCTGTATCTCCGCTAGTCCTGTGATGATGGTACTCAGTGTCCCGGCTCCGCACGGCCCCGAGGATGCTGCTCCGCAGTACCAGCACATGTTTGTCAACAACACAGATCACAGGTAACATTTCTCTGTTTAATAATAGAAAAGCTTTTTTTTTTCAGAGATGCAAAATTTTCAATATTTTTTTCTGCATTTTTCTATAGCTCAGCAACAATATATTGCCCGAATTTAGACCCCTTTCCCTTTTTTTTCTTTTTCTAAATCTGATCTTTTGGAGCACTGATTACTAACAGTAAAAACCTCATAGTCTCTGTTCTCAATCTAGGTCTAGACTCTAGCTTTTTTTGTAGACCCCCAAATGCATTAACAACTAAATATCACCAATAATTTAAATAAAAAATGTATATTTTGGTTTTATAAAAAAAATTCTTCCTGCATTTTTCTATAACTCAAAATCAGGAGAGTTTGCAAAATGGAGACAAGCAAAGATTTTAAATTCACATTTGTCTAGCCGTTGGTCTTTCAATTGTTTTCAATTTAAATACAAGTCAAAACGATTCTGTCATTAGAAAGCCAAAAGTTGTGTTTGGTCTGTGAAGAAGCTGCTGTAACAGTATAAGTCTGGATATTTCCGGCATGTTTTGTTTTCCCACAGGACACCTGCCTGGAACTATGCGCCTAATCCAGACAAACAGTGGCTGCTTCAGTACAAGTCACCTATGACCCCGCAGTTTAAGATCTTCACCGACCTACTGCAGAGACGGAGACTGCAGACCCTACAGTCGGTGGATGACTTGGTCGAGATGGTGAGTGCAGGCAGAACACAAGGCATAGGAGATTTCCCTCGCAGGCTTAAGTATCTAGACTTAAGTCTTTCTGCAGACAGGCCAATACCAAACAGAGTCAGTTCACCTTATACTAACTTTTTAGAGTATTATACTGAATTGATTAAGGCTTGTATAGAGGAAAAATATCAAAACGAAATATGATAATCTGACAATGGTAGACAACAAACTTTCAGGAGAGATTTACAACTTCACATCATTGATCAGTCAGATCAGTCGGGAGACATTTTGATGAAACAAAGATTTCCGCATTTTCTCATAAAATATCAAAATGCACATGATTTTTCTTTATATTTGAAGGATCAGGGAAAAAAATGCAATGTTCAACTTATCATCATCTTGGAAAATGGCAATATTCAAATTATCAACAGCTCGGAACTTAAAAACTACAACAACTGCCTCAGGTATACTGAGTCTAAAATAACTATCTCCTTGATCATCCACAGGTGGTCAACGAGCTGGAAAGGCTTGGCGAGCTGGACAACACTTACATCCTCTACACATCCGATCACGGCTACCACCTGGGACAGTTTGGCCTCATCAAGGGCAAAGCCATGCCTTTTGACTTTGATACCCGTGTGCCGCTTATCATCAGAGGTCCTGGGATACCGCGAGGAGTTAAGTAAGTATTGATACTGTAGTTCATAAGGAGTGAGAGGATTGCAGGAAAGGTTATGTTGTTTCGTTTCCTTTTCTAGGGTGAATGAGTCGGAAATTCCTCTTTGAGAAAACCCCATTGAAATGTCCATTTTTTATTCTTTTTTTTTTTCCTGAGTGAATTCAGCAAATGTTGCGTGTAATATCTTAACACAAAACTTTTTTACTTTTTTAAAATTTTTTTTACCTTTGAAAGCTAAGAAAAATGTTTTGTTCAAAACAGCAGTGGCTTTGATAGTGAAAGATGCATCATTGGACTCATTCACCCTGGACGCAAGACATATGTATAATTATGAAGGGTTTTGTGACAAAATGCGTTATGGGATATTAAAAAAAAAGCTGAGGACAATAGCAAAAATTGTGGAGTTTGTCGTCTCTGCTTTCTTATTTTTTTTCTCTTAGAGTATTTTTTATTACAAATATAGTAAGACAACTTGTAAGACATTGACTTCTCTAATTGAAGGAATATGAAATCAAGTTGTATATGAACAAACTCTTCAGTTCTTTAACATAGATTATATCATGAAAACCTTATTATGTACCTGAACGCCCTAAATTCAGTCACTGCTACAGGTTTTTCTTCTTCGATCAATCAGAGAAAAGTTCTAACAACTGTATAGAGTGTACTATGAAAACGTGGCTATAGGTGTTCTGCCGTGGACAAACGAAGTGCAGTATCTCATATGGTTTACACTGGGGCTACTGCTTTTTGTTTGTCGCGGGCAGTGTTGTCAAGATAACTATGCACTAACTATCCACAGTAAATTTTAAGAAATGTAATGTAAGCAGCAATTCTTGAGCATATACTTTAAATTTTCTGTCCATCAATATGCTTGGATTTTAGGCCTCAAGGAATTTTTGCTGAGACTAAGATACGAGCTAAATTCAGCTCTGTGTCTCTCTGTGTTTACTTATTGACCTGACTGTGCCCACATCCCATAACTTTCTCGACCCTTCCTCCAGCATCTCTAACATTGTGATCAATGCCGATATGGCTCCGACTCTGATTGACATGGCTGGCCACTCTATCCCTGACCACATGGACGGCCAGTCGGTCTTGAGACTGCTGAAGGCTGTGAGAGACCCCAAGAAGTGAGTAATCAAAAATTAGTGCTGTGAGTTAGTTCATCAATTAAATTTGAATCTTGATGAAGTCAACACCTCGAAACAAAAAATGAGTTGATTCTAACCAATTCTAAAAGGTAAAAAAATACTAAATAGAACTGCAAAAAGCCAGTTTATTTAATGGAAGAGCTTCCCTTATTGGTGTCGATTTTTGGATTTCATGGTAATATGTTTCAAGCTGAATTACCTTGAGGCTAAGCGATCTACCTGAGGTAGAAAGCCAAACATCAAAAGTAAATATATTTCTCAACCCCTACGAAAAAACATTGCATGGTTGTTGGCATGCTTTCTGACAATAGCCTGCTGTTCAGGTGTAGTTTGACTTGACTTCACACTTAAAGTTTAAGTATATCAAAATACAAATATGCAACGATTCTTCTACATTTTCGGCTGCTTGGCTTTCGACTTACATCTTGTGACCTTGGAGATATATATAATACTTTGAATGCTTTTCAGCTTTCTCTACACCAATATAAGATTTTTTGTTCAGACAAATTGGCGGGGCAAAATTACTATGTGTTGAACATTAAATAACTTGTTTCTCTGTTTTTCAGTGTTGACGATAAAGGCTTTGTGAAGCTGAGAAAACCATGGAAACACTCTGTCCTGTTTGAACGAGGGTAAGTGAGTTCTATCAGAAGATGGCTTGATGTTTCTTTGCAGTTAGCTTTAACGCTTCATAATCTTTTTCATTCACATTTTACTCCACAGTTTCAGGTAATAAGGCTTAAAAGGTTATAAATTACAAGAAAACAGTGGGGTTTTTTTTTTCTAGCTTTTCAATTTTGTGTTCAATTTCAATGCGCGGGTTCTTTCAGCTCAATATACACTTCTAAAGGTTTTTTTAATATTCTCAGCAAGTTGACGGAGAAAGTTTTGCGACAGCGCGAGAGGACAGAGGAGATGATTATCTTCAATCAGGCCGAGCACAACAAGGAAGTTCACTTCTATATTCCCACTAGGCGTCGCAAGCTGGCCATTGAGTGTTCCAAGGCAACAAACAGACTGCCCTGCAAGCCCCAACAGGTAAAGGCAAAATCATAGCAGTGATATGAATTTAACTATATCGGAGAAAATCCAGAATATTAAAAAATTGCAGAAAAGTAGAGAAGAAATTGGTGGAGGAGAGGTCATTTTATATTTTATGTAGACTGTTTATATCATACTGAGAGTTTTACATGGGGATGGGATATAAGGTAATTTCAGGCATATTATGTCACACAGAAGAAAGGGGGAGAAGTAATGCCGTGCAAGAATTTTCATTTTTTTTTTTTTCAGATACATGTAGATAAACAATACAGCTATACTCAAAACTCATGCATATAACACAAAACGAGAAAAACAAACCTTACCAAGATGTTGATCACAGTGCATTTTCAATTTTGAGTTATTCAGCTAGTGCGTATGATTTGTCTTGTTAATGTCATGTTTCCATTTCCATTTCATTTTTAGGTGAATGTCTGATTCATATTTCCATATCGCTTAAAATAAAGTTTGTTTTATCTCTTTGTGGGCAATAGTGGCTTTTGAAACATTGTCAGGGATTATCTTTGTTTAGACTTCTTCCACCCCCACCATTTTAATTAGTTTAGGTAATATTAGTAACTCGGTTTTTTTTTTTTTTCAATATTTAAGTACCAGTCATGTTGCATTTCACATTAATTCTACTTCTTCTTCTTCTTGGCACTCTCTATGTTTAGTTTTTTTAAGATGTGTTCTCATCAGTTCCAGGAAGTGAATTGTTTTTGGTTTGTTTTTTTGTTTTTGTTTCAATTCTATGAGTGGGCCCAAGCTTTGCACTAAACTCCCAAATTTTTTTCAATTTTTTATTTTCCTTGTGTAGCAGACATTCCTGAAAAAATATGTTTAGTTGTCTCTGCAGACTTTCATCTCTGGTGCATGTATGGTTCCCCTATCTTTAAAGTTATGAACATCTGTTTTGCCAATCTTTTTTTTTCCAGTTCCTAATCTAAAGATGGGTGTTTGAACACATAAGCTACTTATTAATGAATTCGTTTATTTATGGATGTATACACCCAACAGAAATGGTACTGCATTGAGGAAAACGGGAGGCTGAAAAAGCACAAATGCCGCGGTGGCACCGGCAACGGTACCGACACCTCCAGCAGTGGGGTGATGTTGAGAGACCAGCCTCGCCGATACCACAGCTGCCCTTGCACCCCACTGCCGGCTAGTAAAGCAGACATTGGCGGTAGCAGGATTGTTGGTGCATCCAGGAGGGGAGGCAAGAAGTCGAATCGAACCCAACGTCGGCGTCAGCGCAGGCTGAAAAAGAGACACCTTATTCGAGGTTCAGGCTAAGTTTCTTACCCCTAGACTGAAATGTGGTTTTATTGTGCAGCTTTTTTTGGATAGAAATAGAGTAAGTGTGGGGCAACCAGGATATATTGTGGACAAAATTTCATCTGATTAGTTTTAAGTTAAAGCCCTTTATATGCAAAAATTTACTTTTTACCTGTAACGAACCGATTTTTCTTCCCTTTAAATTGAAATAACTTAGGTGATTCAAATGCTAGAACTATAAATTCTGAAAATTGTTGAAGTGTTTATAGTATAGGGCCTACTATTTCTAACCCAATCTGAGGGGTAAAAACTTTTTTTTATTTTTCAAACTTTGGGAATAAATCTTTTGAAAAGGTCCTTCCTCAATCAAAATTGTCCGACATCCGATGCTTTTGTAGTGGTCACTAGACATCTATCATAATTTGCTTGTCACAGATCCCACTGGTGTCATACAATAATGTGAAATCTTTTTTGCCGTTGTCAGGTACAAGAGCAAGGTTTACCAGAAAACGCAGGTCTGCGGATGGAGAAGAAGCCTATGGCCTGTCCACACCCATTGAATTTAGTAAGTGCCCTAATCAGAGACCATAACACAAGACGTTACTTTTTTCAGATTGACTGTCTTAGGTTTTCTTTATGCCCATCCTTGTTGTCTAGTGGATATAGGATACCACTGTTGAGTCCATTCACAATGTATTGTGGATATTAGGTCATCTCTCCCCACAAGACTTCTTGCATTGCTGCCCTTTTACCCCTGAAATCTTTTCTTTCATATTTTCAGACTTACCATTAAAGTAAGTCTAATTGTTCTTAGAGTAAAAAAAGGTAGTAATTTTGAATACAGCCACCACCTGATAATGTACTGTTTATAATGTGAGCTGAAAAAAAGGCTGTAAACCCATTAGGCACAGACTAGGAAGCTCATTGAGCACAGAAAGAGTTAAGACATGTTAACATTCTGGCTACTGAATGTAATGCTATGTTCGCAGCAGTTAAGTTCAGCAAGTTGGTCAGTCTAGGGTTTCAAGTTTTAGACTTTTTTCTTGAGAGGCCATTTTTTATAGATTGTTGTCTTTACGCGGTTTTGGTGCAGAAAAAGCAAATGTCATGTTTGCCCATCATAAAATCTTGACTTTCTGAGTCAATTCTCTCTTGGTCTTATCTTGTTTTATCTGTAACAACAAAAAAAGACATACATCAAAGTAACATTGAATAAGGTACAGTGTTATGAGTTGTTCTTTTCTCTATTTCTTCTTCAGATGTGATAAAATATTTGACAAAGCTGTGGGATTGTGTCGTTAATGTCATTCATTCTTATGATAGACCAACATTTAACACTATAATACCAATTTTTAGTTTATGGACTTTGATGTTAAACATTTTTAAATAATTCATTTATTTATTCATTTGTGTATTTATTTGTTAATTTAACTTACAGATTTCAGTGTTGTATGGTAAAGTAATGAAGATTTACGTTTTGCATTATATTGGACAAAATTTGGCATTTACTTCCTTTTTTTTTCCTTTTTATTTATTTTTTTTCTCTTAAAAATTTATTTTGAATTGCACATTATGGTTGGCCACGTGGTGTTGCCGTGTTTAATGTTACAGAAATGGTTGTGGGTAATAAGTTCTTGGTTTCAAGGGAATTTTTTATATTAGAATGTTTTAGTTATATGGACGAAAAACATAGTGATCAGGACATTGTTTTAACTGAAATAACAATGTTTTCTCCAAACCATTTTGTGACAAGGTTAAAAGAGTCTGATTTTACAATACAGTGTGACCTAGCTAATTGGAAAAGGTTCAGAGATGGTGATTTTTTTCCCCGATTTGCAAACCTACTATGAATTTAGTTTTTAGCTCTAGCCATGTAATAACTTATGGTATTTGGCATCTGGGATGTCTATGTATGATCATAAGAGGATGAGAAAATTTTCATTGCGTTGAGTTATTTTCTATATTCAGGATTCAACTCTTCTTCAATCATGAAGCTGAGTGACAGAGATTATCGTGAACAAAGAGGTCACACTATCATCTAGCATTATAATGGCTTGCCAATAGGCTTAACTGAACCTGTCGAGGGAACTTTTGCGTCAGGCTTGCCATATGAGATTTCAGCACAGCTCTCGAGTTGACAATAAGTCTTTCAATTAGGTTGCAATAGGCACGAACAGCTGTGATTAAACTTGTTTGCTAGGGGTTCTATGGAGATGGTTCTTAGTTTCAATGGAGAAACATAGTGGCGACTGATAACAACCACGGCATGCAACAGTCCTCACTGGCTTGTGAAAGACTTACATATGTATTCCAGTGGCTTTCGACAGCCACACATTAGACTTCATTAAAAAGAAAGAAATTTTCCCTTTTTTTTTCATATAAATATATAAAATTAAACTTCATAAAAGCTTCCTATTTTGCTGGAGCTTTCTTCCCAATGAAGAGGGATAATTTATATAGAAAAGTTTTTTTTTTTTTTTAAATCTTTCTCAATTTGCCAGGTTCCCTAATTATCAGGTTTCTGATTGTGGGGTCCTACTGTTCTCATATTCCAAGACATTAATACTTTAAACTTATTCCTCAAACGAAATTTAAAACCTCAAAATCTGTTCCAAATTGTCATCCAGTTTATATAGTCTTTTTGCAGCGCATATTTTCTCTTCTGCTTTTAGGATTAAAAAATGTTATTTTCTTTGTCATTTCTTGGATCATGGATTTTTTTTTAAACTTCCTTTGTATTTGCTTGTGGTCTATGGGTCAAAATTCTTGCCGCCAGTCCAAATGATTCAGATGTCGCAATGTTACTGTTTTTATGCGTTGATATTCTGGTCAATGCATTTTTCTTAAAAGAAATATCTTTCAGTTTTATCATAGAGAAAAAGAGGAACAAATCATGTTTTTAAGGCTTTTTTTATGTTAAAATACAGACATCTGACTCATTTTGACCAGTTGTCAGACAAGGGCACTTTTCTTCTCTTATCTTTAAATTTTGTTTTTATGGGTATATTTCCCTCGTCTTTACGCAAACTCTTTGTTTGAGTCATATTTTTTTTTAATGTTTGATATGCCCATCTAATATTATAGCCAAGTACAAATGTTGCAGGGGAGAAGCTGTGCTATACTCCACTTGAAGTTTTTCTTGATTTTTTTCTCTTGCTTCTGTTTATTTTATTTATTGTGAACCTAATCCCGAAAACCTGAGCTAAAATCGCCGATTTGCATTCTGAGCTATAGGCAATTTGTCAATTTCAAACTCCTTAAGAATCTATAAAATCTCCTTGTTTTCAAAGTTCCTTTAAAAAAAAAGTATTAAAAAAAAAAAACACATTAAATTTGTCTTTTGCATGATGTTGCTGGATTTTTATGTTTTCTGGTGAGTTATAAGATTAAATATTAAAATTTTCGACTTTGGCTGGGTTTTGATGTCACATTTTAGGCCTTTTTACACATACCTAAATTTCCTTTTTCATGTCATTTAATGATTTCTATGACCACAACATCAACAGTTCTCTTATTCAAAACAAGCTTCTAGTTTATGTCATATTTTGACTGGCAGTAATCCTTAAAATAACTGCTTAAGTAGTTTTGAGAGAATCATGGGAAACTTTGTAGAGTTTGCTTAACAATCTGTTTAAGCTTCAGTAACTCAGACAAAGTTGGGGATCAACCAAATGACTTGCAAACAGTCTAAATGAGTCGGATGGTACAATGGACCTAATTTTTATTTTTGGGGTGGGTTTGACACACTTAGATTAGCTAGTAGGAAATGCTAGGCAGAAGAAGACACAGAAATAAGTTATAGTTTTACCCACTTCCTAACTTTGTATGTTGAATTTAGTAGAATCTAGTTCAGATCAAGATCTAAAATCTAGATAAATGGTATACAAATTTGACCCTAGATCCACAAATTGATTAAGATAATCTAATTTTAGAGCTGGATACAGAAGATATCTTGATGTAGAGTCTGTATAGCCCAAGAGATTACCTAGGTTCCTTTTTCTTCTCTTTTATGAACTCATTTTGATCGGTCGGTACACAAAGCTTGATTTCTTAAATATTTTTTCTCACTTTAAAATAAGGTGTATAAGCAAGTGAAACCTATCATGAATGTTTGTCTTGTAGATATTTTATCTTTTGTGATTTTCACATACTTTTTTATCTTTGATGGGTGAAAATTCTAAAGCAGAAAGAATCTTGAAAAACAGGCTTTAATTATCTTTTCAGAATATGTTATTTTTTATGTTTTTTTTTTCTTTTTTTGCTATATAAAAAAATTCAGTTGTTATCTTACAACGTATATTCCTTTGATCAGTTAAAATTTTAAGACATAAAAGAAATTAGGGAAAAAAATGACAAGCATCTCCTTTATTCCTTTGGTTTGTTTGTATAGATCTGTAACAACAGCCAGTGGTATTAAAATTATTCTGCTTCTTGGTATTTGTTCAGGCGGTCTAGAGTCACTGTTTGATCGACGCTGCCGCATTCTGGCCAACCAGACTGTCTTGTGTGACCTGGATATCTACAAAAACCCAAGCGAGTGGGCCATACACAAGGAGAAGATCGACGCCATGATCAGAGAATACCGCAAGGCTCTGGATGACCTCAGGGTATACGCTACCTTGTTCAGTTTACTGAGATACATGTCCTGATGTAGTTTTTGTTATTGTGGCAAAACCATGTTCAACTCTGCTGTATTCAAACAAAGTTTGATATAATAATTAGAATAAGAAAAATTTAGACCTCTATTGGCTGTAATACTCTCCCCCCCCCCCTTTCCCCACACACTCACACACACACAAACTTTACAATATGGCATTCAGTCATGCAGCAAAGCTTTACAGAACAATTTGCAAACCTAAACCACTATAAATAGGCAAAGTAAATTTCAAAATAGCATTTCATGTGGTACTTTTTTAGATCTGTTTCAAACTCATGTTGAGATGATTTTCAACTCTTTAAGTGATGGGGGATGTATTATTATTTGCCAAAATTTCCAGTGCATTAGGGACGGGAGACATATGCTTTTTGCAAGCGATAGTCCATTTGTTTTTCCAATCTAAATTTGATGAAAATACAGTCCAAGCCAAAGAAAGTCCAGTTTTCAACATGCAAGGAGACTGTGTGATAAAATTTAATAAAAATTGCCAATTAAATGCAACTTGACCTAGATTTAGAAATTGACAGAATGGAGGTGGTTGAGGTGTTATAATTCTGTTAAGAACTGGAGTATTTATCTGTTTTGGATTACATTATGGAGTATTTTCAAGTTGATTTTAGCACTTTATGAGATTAGTTTTACATTGAATTCATATATTTTGTTATGTTTTTCTTCTTTTATTTGTTGATTTTGGAGATGTGTTTGTTTCAGTTTTACACAATGGTTTAAGTTCATACAAGAACAAAGAAAACCCAAAAACAGTCCAAAACATATAAAAGTTCGCAAAAACTGCCTACTAAAGTCATTGAAATGAAGCATAATTCATCTTAGTACATTTCTAATGCCATTGCATTGTACACTAAGCTTTTAAGAACAATCAAATGACTATCAGCTAACATCTAGGGCTCATGAAAACTTTTTTCTGCAGCTCTGGTCACTTAGGTTTTAATCAAAGATACTGAGCAGACAGTGCATTTTTGTCCAACGCGGCAGGACTTTAAGCAGGGGGGAAAAAGCAAATTTATGTGGTTTGTGGGAAGTTTCGGGTCAACATCGTGTCAACATCGTGTCAGCCAAGACTGAAAAAGAGACTAAGTAAAACTTTGCCAACTTTGCTTCTCACTCTCCAGGACATCAGGCGTCACCTGCGAGAACAACGCCCTCTGTTTGACATTGATGGGGATGGCGAGGGTGATGAGGATGTTGGTGAAGGAGAGAAGAAAGGCCGTGTGGACAAGACGAGCCCTGGCGCAGGAGGGTGTCTGTGTGATGACACAGGGAAAATTGTGGCCCGCAGGAAAGGCAAAGGGTAAGAATCTTAGTTTTCTACGCTGACGCCACTTCCCTCCTACTTCTGTGTTTTAAATTCTCTTGCTTGAAACCAAATAGATGCCTTAAACTTGCTTACAAACAAGGCTAAAGTCGTTGGTAAAAAGGTAAATTGAATGAAAATTGGTCACGAAAAGCAGTTTGTTTATTGTCATTACAGTAGGAAATCGGCATATTGTAGCTATCTACCATTTTAGGAGATGCTCATAAAACTATTTTCTTTAGATCATTGCCCTCCTTAATGGAAAAAAAATGGTTACAAAGTGCTGAGCCATTTTGGCTCAAATACAAAATATAGAAGAAGCACCTTCCAATATATTGCGTATGCCTGTTAGAACTGATAATGCGGGAAATGGAAGTGCCATACCTTAGGTAATATGTTGAGCCATTTTAGCCTCCATGGGCCAATTATTTCGAAATCGTAAAAAGTGAGTTTTGTCATTTACTATAGGGCATTGGTGATTTAATAGTTAAAATAATTACAGTAATAATTACAATAATAAAAATGATAATAATAATGATGAAGAATCCCCAGCCGCAGTTTGTTTTCATAGTTTCATTGTTTGCCAGGGCTGGAGTGTCCATCCCACCGGGCTTGACCAAATCAGAGCGGCGCGACATGCGACGTCAGCTGAGACGCAATCAGAGGCAGCAGAAGACGCAGCGCAAGCGGAAACGCAAGAAGACATGCAACACGGTCAACATGAACTGTTTCACCCACGACAATCACCACTGGAAGACGCCGCCATATTGGAACTGTAAGTGCTCTCCCTTTTTCGGATTACAATTTAAAAAAGCAAAAATGGTTATAGTCTTCCGTAGTTGAAGGCAGTCTTAAGACTTCACAGCGTGGCTCTCAGATAGGCCCTCAAATACTAGCATTCCACAAGTTTCAAGCATTGCCTATAACCAAATACCCATTTTACAGGTGGACTGAGGAAAGAATGGATAAGTTGCTTTCCCAATGGAACCACAGCATGAGATATCCTTGATAAATGTAATGCTTTGGGGAATTGTCAGGTGTATGGTCTATGTATCGGTATATCCCATGCAAATTTCTCTAGTACGATTTTAAAATCTAAAAATATTTTCTCTTTTTTTTTGCAATGTTTTAATTTCTATTTTTGAGGGGGTTTTTTCACCAGTTTAACTCTAGGTTAAACATATTTTCAAGCTGTTTTTTTTCTGCTAGAGTTTTAAGTAGTTACATAGTAGTGCTTTGAATGCTTATGTTAAGGTTTTCCTCGAGCAGTTCAGGGTTTATTTGAAGATTGTTGAGTAATTAGAAACTTATTTTAATGTTTTTCAGTATGTGTTGTTTTTCTTTTTCTTAACCTATTTCATGATTTATTTTGACCACTGCTAAGTGTTTAGGGAATCAGGATCTTGTTGTTGTTGCATGTGTTTTTTTTTTTTACCTGTTTGACTGAGTAGTTTTATCTGCACTTACCAAGATGAGTTTCCTGTTAGGTCATT
>BMAT01013681.1:14944-25121 GCA_019649035.1 Elysia marginata | reverse complement strand
TCAACAAAAGAAAACTGCTTTTTAAAAATTCACTGAGGCTTATAATTTCAAGTGTAATTACCTTGATCCATTCCAAGAAAAATTGCGAAGATTTTTAATATGTTTTTTAAAATATTTTGCTTACAGACACTCAATTTATCTAAGCTACGTTGTCTTTTTCAACGTTAACTGCGGCAACCTGCGGCTTCTCTTTTTATCTTTGCTTTTATTTAAAGTATTTTTTTGTATTGTACATAATATGTAAAAAATTGACATAATTATAAAATAAATAATAAACCACACCTGTTGTTAGACAGGTTTTTCCTGCTGTACTGACACGTTGCTGGTATACATAACAATAACACAATAAATAAAATTAATATGTCTTTAATGGATAAGGAAGAAAAATCGCTAGATATGTTATGGACAACGTTGAAAAATCTATTTCGCTAAGACTAAAACAAGCTGCTAAATTTTTACGCCCACATGCAAAATGTTTATCATAACATAATTATAGATCTAGAAACTGAAAGGTTTTTAACAACAAATTGAAAGTTTTTTTTCCTTCAAAGGTACAATAGGTTTTTCCCTTAAACGCCAAAATGTAGCCACTGTTTTTCGCTTTGCTAAATGCAGAGCCAACTGACACGATCGACATAGCTCTAAATGAAACCAGCGTGGGTTCATTCTCATAAGTAAAGAATACCGACATGCAACGGTTTGCTTAAATAGCTGCAATCAGTCGCTTATGACATTCCCTTTTCTCTTCCACTCCAAACAAAATGGCTGAAGTAGGCATTAAGCTTTTAGTTTTACAAAGAAAAAATATGAATGAAACATTAAAAGCACGTAGTAGGCCTACAGAGCCAATATGCAACAACCATAGTTATTATAGAGAATTTAGGCTTTCAAAACAGTGGTAAAAACAAAAGATATTGCTTTGGCTGTTGAAGTGTTCGACTTACAAAAGTAAGATGGTTTATTGTTTTAAATTTTAAAAGTGAAAAATGATAAATTATCAAGGCAAAACTAAGTAGATCGAAGGAAACAAAACAATGAAAACTAGAAAAAAAATACGCTTACGCCTTGGCTGCCTTTCAGCCAAGTACGGCTACTCTAATTCCCTCTTGAAATCGCATTCCCGATAAGAAATTTCTTGTTAGACGGTTTTATGTATGAATGCGTATATAGAAAAAAATATAATCGAATTGGTTTTAATCTACAGCGATTGAAATTTCCTGAAAAGTAACCATTTTATATATGGAAGTTCCATTGTGTGCCAAATATTACAATTATCATTGTAATGTCGGCCAAAGGTCTTTTATACTAAATAAATATTTCAAATTCAAATTGAGCAGAATTTAGGAAAATTAGTGAGGGGTCTGAGAATTAAAGACTGAGCTAGAACTAACAATAGAACTGCTAGTAGTTATATTTTCAAACCTGAAAAAGTATTTTGACAAGATGGCCTATCTACATATATATTAATAGTCACACTTTATGTATTGCTAGTTTATTTCCATTACTTCGAACGGATTGATTTTAGTTTATCTAACACCGCCGTCTAGTTATTCCATCTGCAAGATTTATCTCCGTTCCAATTTAGAACTGGTGCAGATTATGGCTTATGACAATAATCCTACAAGTACAAGGATGTGACAGAAACAAATCTACTTAGATTTAATAAAGTATCCATATATATACTGCTTAAACATGTCTTTCAATGTACTAAATTCCCTGATTGAAAGTTAAAAAGAAAAAACAAATATTACGTTTTTCAATATTTGCTGTATTGGATGCTTATTTGGCTTATTAGAGACTTTAAGCACACGCACCGTGTCTCACTACGCGTACGTGAAAATCGAAAAATAGGTCGAGAAAACTCCAAGAATAATGAAACCAGTTTCTAAATATAGACCCACAGACGTTCCCGTCATACTCACGCGTTGCTGCTTAAAGTCCGTAATCTTGTGTCTACATACAGTACAAAACAATGAGGGAAGCCACTGAAATTTAAATCTGCGGATTCATACCTCTCTCTCAAAAATACCGATAAAAATGCTTTTAAAGAAAACAGTGAAATGGTGTCATTGCCGTGAACTATTGTTACTGATACAAAGTTTAAAATCATCTTACCTCATCAGTGAGAGTGTGGATCGCCTCAAGACCCAGCCAGAAATCTCCTGTGACATGGCCAAATCCTTCACGATAGGCAGTCCAGTCTCGATAGAAATCTACATCCCCTTTCGCTCGTCTCTGTATCCATCAGATTAATATAAATATCCATTGATTTACAAAATATCCTTACTTTTTAAGAAAAATAGAGAAATTTTCTGCCAGTCGATGCAGGTTTGGAAAAAAGCTAAAAAGAAAAACAGTTTTGTGTTGATAGGTAGGAACATACATCAAAATCTGACTATTTTGAGGCTTATTCACGCAGAACGTTTTGCTCGTCCGTTTTTTTTTTCTTGCCATTAGTATTAATGCTAATTAAAAAAACATCAACCTAGGTATGGTAGGAAAGGTTTAACCTTTTCACATCGCACAGTCCCAGACTCTATTATTCCCTATATACGTTGGGGCAGCCCTTCCATTATTCCCTGCAAACGCAGTGTTTTAGTGCATTTTCAAAAAAATCATATAAAATCACACATACTGCATAGAATAATGTATTTGGTATTTATAGAAAGCTAATTTTATGACCTGTAAGAAAAACACACTTTTACACCAACAACCATCCTTTTTTGTTACCGTAAACAAACCTCTGGCATTGCAAGCAACCGTTTTGCGAAGTGAAAGTACAACGGTTACGGACAAAGCTAGATCTAGATCGTGTCAAAAAAAATTATTAAAAAATAAATAAAGTGTCGTAATACCACAAAATATTTGAGAACAAAGCAAAAAATGGTTACTGCAAGAAATTTTAAAAGTGGGTGCTCTAAATATGTACAGCAAAAGATGAAAAAAATGCGAAACTTAGTGATCGTTCTAGTAACGCGGAGTGGCTTGAAAGGTTGTTGAAAGCCGATCGTTCGTGGAAACAAGAGGAAACAATTTGCGCCCGCGTTTCCCGAAAGCGGGGTGATGGCTGAAGGTGTGGACGTACGCGAGAGCTCTGGCTTCCTGTTTCATCAGCTGCCAGCAAAGAAGATCTGACTACTTTTCCGCTGCTCTAGATAATATTGCAGTAGATATTCAGCTGTTTGAAATGCACATACCGCTAAAAACTAAAAGTAAAATCTTGCTATATAATCTAGCTCTAGATGTATGCCATCAAGATAGACTTTGCAGTAGAAACTCATCGTTGAATGCAAAAAGAGAACGTGGGAGATGAAGAGACAGACAGATATGTAAATACAAAGATATAAAGAGACAGACAGACAGACAGAGAGAGAGGTGAATTAAGGTAAAGAGGAGAATAAAACGGTTATAGGGAGATGAAAAAAAGAGAAGGCGACGAGACCAAACTAAACGGTACAATTCCAGTCGCTTACAAGGTAAGCCTTCGAAAAGAGGAAGACAAACCCGATGTACATAATACAACACCACGAGTACAAAAAGAAAAGAAAATTAATGGACTTTTTAAATGGAGGTTAGATTCTCCGCATTAATCGGTTCCATGAAGTTTGCTTAAACTCTTGAATTGCTATTCAACTCATAGAAAAAAGCCTACACCGGTTATGACTTTTTGAAATTTCTTTTATTAGAAAAGTAAAATGTTTGCAAAATCGATATCATTATTAACAAGAGCACATTTTCGTTCCTGAATTTTGTCTATTACTTTATATAGCGGTACAGTTTGTTTTTTTTTAATTATAAAAAGTGTTAACTCATAAAGTTGTTGTTGCTATAAATGTTAGTAAAGTTTGATAGAATTGGAGGTAAGATTAGTCCTTGATGTGTTTGATTTATACGTTGGGACAGAAGGGAGAAATCTATAGAGAGAGGGAAAGAGAGAGAGCGACAGGAAGTGAGAGAGAGAGAGGAGTGTGTGTGTCGAGGGGGGGGGGTATGCGAGAGAGATAACAATTGTTTTCTTTAATATTGCTATTCTATAGTTTTGTGCTTTACTACAATATTCATAATGTTGGAAGCTGTGATCCCAGCTGAGCATTGATTATCTTCAATACATGTTCCTATAAGAAAATTTGACTACCTCATGTAGTTTTCTTTTAAAACTCTGATTTTGCTTACAGCTATAATTATATATGACTTTAAAAAGATTTGTATCAAATAACATAAAGAAATTGAGCGATCAAATAGCGCTTACCCAGGATCAATCGCGATCTCTTTAAAGATTATCCTAATTTTAGCAACATTGTGTCCTACAGAGTTTTATCTTAGTTTTACTCACCTGGATCATAAGCCAGCCACCTCCGAGAGTGTGAGTGTCACAAAGAACCTGTTTCCGGATTGTGGTTTGGTTCATGATGATATACGGAGGATACTCCTTAGTGACGTCATCCCCCATACCTGGCGCACAGATCTGGGGCTCGAAATGCTGGAGAAAAAAAATGTTTACAGCTTTATTGATCATGAAAAAATTTTAACCGAAAACAATCATCAAAATGTCAAACGTTAAAACTTCAATTGAAATTCGAGGCTGCAAAAACTATCAACGAAAAGGAAACCGTTTTGGTAAAACGTTAAAAGTTGCTATTCCTTAAAGTCAAAAAATGTTGGAGACTTCAACAAAAACCTCTTTATAATTTAATCCTATAAGAAATCTGTCACAATTTAAACTACGCTCAAGGTAATGACTGTCTCAGGTAAACCGTGTTCAAGCTTATGGCGACTTATGATGATCATGTTCAAATAGCATGCTTACCATTAACAGGTGAGATAAACTTGCAGCCTTTTCTTAACAAAAAGTAGGGAAATCGAATATTATTCTTTCGTTAAGTAATTCACGTAAAACGATAAACATTTTTGCTTGGGCTTTGAAACCCTTCAAAATAAAGAAATAACCATATCACTGCGGCTTTTTCACCTCATCTTGTGTGTGTGGATTTTCAATCGACTGTTCCACATCGCTCATTCTCATCTCCAGATTTTCCAATGTTTTTGTAGCGTTCGGACCAGCGACAGGGGATTTTTGCAGCAGGAGAGAGAAAAATTTGTCTTCTAAAGTTGAAACTCTGGGCATTATCGTATCGTACATTTGACTAAGCCTTTTTTCCAGCGATTCAAACTTAACTTCATTGACTTTATCATTCGAAGTGCATTGCCCTAGATTGTGAGAGTTGGAGGAACTAATTCCTGACTCTGCAGGTGGATAAACCCTAGGGGGGTATCCCGGTCCAGCCGTTGCGAACTGCCTCTCTCTTTCACCTGACCTTTTTGTGTAAACCACCTCACAGATAAAATAACCAGAAGTACAGATAGAAGAATCCAAAAGGTCAAAGTTCAAGGTCGCTCGGTTGTTTTCCCTGAAGGTTCCATTTCCACGAATATCTGTTTCGGAGATCTCCTCGTTTGGTTTGGTTGATGACACTGTGAGAACATGTCTGTTTTCTTGTGTAGCCTTGACCTCGGTGACCGACACGCTCTCCAAGGTCAGTGAGTTGCCTCTAACCCGGCAGGTCAGATGTCCGCAAGGGTCATGGGTTCCGCGAAAGGTCAGTTCACGGTCAAACGCAAGTTCTAGATCTGGTGACAAGTAAGCGATATGTAAATTATTTCAAATCGTGGCTGATAAATAGGAGAAACCAGAAGCGATGGAAAGTCGAACAGTAACCTTTACTATGTAAACAAGACAATATAGTGAGTTTAACTAGTCGTTATATAATTTTTTATTCATAGTTTCAAAGCGGTGAGGCACCATTCACCCACACTGCGTTGGTAATTCACCAAGCCAACGTCTTTTGCATGTATGAAATGAGCTATTTTTACTATGTCTGTTGCGCTTCGCAGGTGTGAAATTACAAAGTCGTAACTTCACCTTTTAAATTTACAGATTTTGAATATTACTCACCCCTTTCACCCCGGCCAAATTTTTTTAAACTTATGTTTAAATGTGCATGTTTCCTAATTTATTGATTTAGAGTAGAAAAAGTTTCAGAGGTCAGAATCACACCAGTTTTATTAAAAAATGCGTAAACCGTGCAACATGTATTTTTAAATATAGTAACCCCCTTTTTTCAAAACCAAGCCAAGATCTAGGCCTATCTTGTCCTTTTATAGCCTTAATTTGTATACTAGTGAAGTATATAGGGAAAAAATAAGCCAGAATATACTTCTTTCAACCTATATATGGTCTAAATAGTTGCGTATATTGAAAAATGTCGACAAAACATGTGGGCTAGTATAATTTCTGTTTGAAACAGCCCATTATCATTCCACGTTAGTCTAGGTAACATTATATTAAACTGTAACAGGAAACCTAAAATTGTTGGTTTCGATGAGTACAGTAAACACTCACTATCTAGTGCCAGATAATAGTAAATAAAACTGTGTCAGATCTGTCTGGTGTGTTGGTCTGTGTGACGTCAAGCTCTAGGTGGTAGACCCCCAGCTTCGAGGCCGAGAGGTCAAGGCTATGAGTTTCCTAACTCTGCAGATCGACGTTTACTTGTTGAAAAAGGCTATTTACCCAAATTTCTTCTTAACACTCAGGTGTTAAATGAGCACCCCGCTAAAGGCAGTTAAAATTTTTGTAAGGGTGCCAGGGTGACGCGCTGGTGCTTCTCTCTAAGTTCAAAGGGTATCTTGGTCGGTAATGGCCTGTCGCGGGGTCCGTGTAAAACGCTTAGAGCAGAAGCAGATTAGATGCTTTATAAAATGTGCTCCTTGACGTTTAGATACAACTATATTTTATATGACATTTTGTGAAACGGTGAGAGTGCCTACCTTGCGAGTGTACCGTGATATCTTTCATTGACATCAGAACCAGCAGAGAAGCAAAGAGAACACGAGCTCTTCCAATCGCTACCACCATTTTCAAGATGAAACCTGCAGGAAGTTTTAGGAGAAAAGGAAAAACAAATTCAAAAAATAGAATCGAGGCGTTGAAATAATGGTAGGTTTGAAACAAAAATTAGCAGATTTCGATTGCAAATGCACCAAAGAGCGCCGATCACGAATAGTGAGTTTCGGTCGTACCACATGCAAGGAAAAATTAGGGGGAAAGTGACCTTGACAGTTAGGACACTTGAAACGCAGAGCTTAGGTCCTAACGCTAAAATAAAAAAAACATATTATGAAGAGCCTATGACGGAAGAAAAATTTAAAGGGACCAAAAACCTAGTCTAGACCTGGGCCTAAAAAGATCTAGATCAAGATATCCTCTGTATGCTCTAAACCTAGATTATCTATATTGATGATAGATGTAAGTCAAAGTTTTAGACTCTTATTCTTAGTTTATAATTTTACATAAGATCTAGACCTAACCTAAATTCTACTGAATTCAAAAAAAGAAGCAGGAAAAGCTGTTTTGTTTATGTGTGTTCTTACAAAAGCGGAAGACTTAGTGTTTAAAATTTGACCTCTCCTTTATTACTGATTTGCTTATTTGATTCCTAGCCCTACTAATCCTTGTATAAATAATAATCCTATTATAATGGAATGAGAGGTGAACTTTCAGACAGAAAAGGCTTTTTTGTGAGGGACTTAAAGATTGGGAAAATTAGCTTATCCATTTCAAATCACATTAAAGTGATGTAAGAGGGCATTTGGAATGGTCTATGATCTCTGCAAATAATTATGCTTTTTTAATTCATGTGAAAATCGTAGTGCCTATCCAAGTTTTTCTCCATTTTAAATCTATTTTCGGTTTCACTTGAACTTCGAAATGCGCTCATGACATGACGAGTTCGCTGTTGCTGATTATATTTTTTATATACCGTACGATGAAAGATTACAGTCCGAAACGCTAAGTCAAACAATGATAGATTTTTCCTGCTTTGCGCGTCATCGCTAATGTAAAATTTTCAGCTTATGCGGTTGGGAAAACAAAAGACATATTAATTTAATGAAATGTCCGTGTTTTAGACTTCGAATGAAGGTTCTAGGCTTGCTGACAATAATAAACTTAAATGTAGATCTAAACCTAGGTTTTTTTAAATATAGATCTAGATCTAGGATTAGTAGGGTCATTTCTGCTTGAAAATCCTGCCCAATCTGTCAAAATATACTCATCAACATGCCCAGCCCCTGGAGCAGCTAACAACGTTGTCTACAAAGAGATCCTCCACAGTAATATTATTTTAGGTAGAACTATTAGCCGTGTCAACTACTTGACCTCAAACTTACATCGACAGTATATACATTTTAAATTAACTTACGTTTAAATTATTTTATGTGAGCTATACATTGTGGTATAAATTGCATATTAAATATTTTAATGGATGCAAAGGGACAATTTAATTTTTTTTTTCAGGTGATACATAATTATGCGATTTATAAAATACTTATGCGGGTTGGGTTACAATTTTGCGGATAACAAAGTTTTTCTACATGATACTAATGCGACTATTACGTGCACGGTCCCCACATCCGTTCGTAGAACGGGCTCTTTAGCTGGTTCTACTAATAGTAAGAAGAAGAACAACAGCAACAGCAGCGATCACAATAAAATCAACATGAAAAAAGTAGAGGAAGAAAAAGAAGAAGAAGAAGAAGAAGAAGAAGAAGAAGAAGAAGAAGAAGAAGAAGAAGAAGAAGAAGAAGAAGAAGAAGAATATACTTATAGAGCGCCTAAAACCCACAGTACACCTTGGCTCTACTAAAAGATTTTAACAACTCCCCTATTAGTTAACTCTACTACTTACATTTAATTGAAAACGTTGTAAAAGAGTGTAACGTTAATACAAAAAACGAAGAGTTTAAAATTGCCAATAAAAAAAAGCTAGTTCTATTACATCATCGAAAAATATCATTGACCTTATTTTTATTTTTTTATTTTTTGCTTCGGGAAATTTGGCTTTGTTAGTAATGTTACTCAGCGTAACTGTGTCGCCACAGAGCAGCGCCACCAATGCCCCAGCAGACCAGTACATTAATTTGAAGGCCACTTAACCTGTATGCATGGTGTTGCAGACGCATATCACAAATTCAAGAATTGCCTGTAGCTGGGTACCCATTTTTACAGATGTGTGGACTGAGGAAAGTTAGCGTAAATTGCTATCCTAAGGCAAGTGAAACATGGCGTGGTCGGGAATCGAACTCGCGACCTTCAGATCTCGAGTCTGTCCTGCTTATCACTCTGCTATGCTCCCCCCTCCACCCAAAATTGTCGTTACAGTTATATTGGAATGCATGCAAATTAATGCCGATATGTTTTAATATCACCGGGAAATATTCCTAACAATTTGAGCTTTCAAATTTTGCTTCAAAGATTCAATTGTGCCACTTCTCTTAGTTAAAAACGTTCCAGATCTTACGAGCTATGACAGAAAACGCTTTCATTTCAAATGCCGATGATAGCACATAAGGATTTAGTAGGATAGAGTCGTTTGATCTTAAACGCTCTGGGCTTCGCATAACTGTATAAGTTCTTAAGTTCTACATAAGTTGGATATAAATCGTTTAATTATTTAAACATATGACAGGCAATTCAAAAATCAACGCAAGCTTTTTTTCCGGCAGCCGTTGTAGCTCTTTCAGTGATTGCAGTGAAGATCTACGAGTTATTAACCGGCTGCTTTGTCTGGGACCTTTTGAAGCCCATAGATCTATAAGATAATTATTTTAGTGTTCCCGCCGAAAGGGCATTACACTTAGTAACAGTGATCAGACCCGCTGGTTAGGGAAGAACCCTCAAGTAGTCGAGTAGTTCTTTTTCCACTTACATTTTGACTGTCTACGTCAGCTTTAATTTTCACTTCTCGTAGATGATAATTATTACCAAAACCTCTGTTTTCTTCAAGTAGTTTTAGTTTGTTGCTTGTCATCCAGTCTTTGATGTCGTGTAAGCACTGCTCTAGGCATGTCAATGAGCACTCAGTATCTTTTAGGGTTAATGTATTTGGGCAAGATCAGCATACATAATTAGGGAAATCATAAATTATTTATGTTGCTTGATCACGTGTTATAAGGGTGCTGTATAGGTTGAATAAAGTAGTGGGCCCAGCACCGAATCCTGATGAGCACCAAAGCTAACATACCTAGGTTTAGAACTATAGTTATCAATAGAAATGGACTCTAATCTATCATTGATAATACACGCACTGTTGATCACATTTGATTCTTACCATTCATA
>BMAT01013679.1:194866-210128 GCA_019649035.1 Elysia marginata | reverse complement strand
TTATAATTTTTTCGCCCAAACTTCACAACCTCTCTTGAATGTTATCATCATTTTGAACTGGGTTAGCTCTTACTACCAGTTCTCAACATATAGCTAACCGTATCTTTTCTAACGAAGAAGTTTTGACTAACTATCTTCTAAGCTGTAGAGTTACATGCTCAATGCGCCCTGATTTTTTCATTCTTTCTTGGTTTTTCTTACCCATAAAAAGAAGCTCTTAAGAAAACAAAAATGCGAAGAGCTGCCGTGGACCAATAAAAACGCCCCGACCCATAAAGATTAGCAATGTAAGTTATCTTCTCCTCGTCTCTGATCCACTAACATGCTATTAAAAGAGGACCTTATTTTTATTTTCAATAGTTGATCCTGCTAGAACCTACAATTAAAAAAAAATCAAGTAAAGGAAAAAAGAAGAGAACCCAGCCTATCTTTAATACAGAACATTTTTAAGGCAAATTTGTGTACACAGGATTGGCTTTTAAAGGTCATCATAAAATACTGTATATTTTCTGACTGATGTGAACAAACCACGGGCATCAAGTTAAAAATATTGATCAAATGGTCAAACCATTAGATAAACTAAGGGAACAGAAAAAGCTACCTGCTGCATATAACGTTCTATTTTTAATAAAGGTATATATATATACCTATTAGGCTGTTACCGTTACCGTACTTATAGGAACAACCATTACCGTCTCGGAAATGCATGAAAGGTTAGGATAAGTCAAAGGTCAGAAAGGCTGAACCACACCACCGCAATGCCATAAGAATTTAAACCTAATTTTAAACAGTAGATTGCTAGACCACACTGGGCCTAAATTTAAAGACGAATGGTCAATCTCACATGAAATTAATAACAGCTGAAATGAATAGCCTGGGGCATGATCCTAAAAAAAAACCATAACAAAAGTCCCCGATTATTTGCTTGAAACTTGAAGAAGAAACCACAATAGACCCAATATAGCCAGCCACAAGATGAAATCTACTAAAATTACAGGAAACGTAAAACAACTCAGATTTCTATCAACCTGAAAAGAACCTCGACCAAGACGCACAAAGAACCAGGAGTCAATCCCTTAAGTGTGAATGTTTAACGAGAGATCGCATGAGCTGAAATTTTTAAGTTGATTTTATAGTAAAATTGTAAAAAATCTTTATAACAGGACCTGAAAATTCAGCAACTGAACTTATAATCTTTTAAGATGTCCTAAGTAGTAGAGACATTCAGAGAAACTATAATAGTATGACTTAAGATTATTTGAAATGTGATTGTCATTCTTGCTGTATATTTTTTTAATATATTGCTATTGATAGTTTTGAGTTTGATATTATAAGTTATAAAAATTGAAATTCTCTTTATTTTTTCCAACTTTCATTTTGAAATATATGTGGTATTCTTAGTTCTGTATTGTAAGCAGTGTTAAAACTAAGCTACATCAGTCCTATAAATTTCATATTATTTACATCTTTAAATTTTGTACATACAGAAAGTTGAGAACAATACAAATACTATTAATAATACTTAATAGATAAGAAATTCAATCATCAGGGCCTTTCGAGTTAATTAGTCGAATCAAATTTAACACATTATAAATAAATTAACAAAATTTACACTTAGTTATATATCAACCCCACATCAACAACTTCAAAGTTATACAGTTTAAATTTTATAATTTATTTCAAAAGTTACGTTGGCTAAAACTTAGCGGATGTGAATTCATTAATTAACATTTTGCTATAGTGCCATGGGTAACATATGGATACTTTCTTTCAAAATGGATGCAAAACTACTTGGTGTCGGCTTTAAGAAGACCAAAAAAAAAAAAAAGACTAAAACAGTAATATATACCTATCTATAGAAACTGTTTCTAACTTTAAAACATATACTTTACAATGACACAAGCGTCCCAGCTATATATATATATTTTAAGTGAGTACGATCTACACGACCAAGAGGAGAGAAAATGTAATAAAAAAGCAGCCACCGCAGCTATCCATCCCATTGCATTTAAATAGAGTTGATTTAAAAAAGCACAGATTTAAGTTAATAACTATCAGCAAATCTCTTTCTCGACCCATTTCTTTCGCTCGCGTCGAGCCCATATAAACAAAAAGTCACAAAAAAGTACTTAACCAAAAGCTAGACAAGCCCTGTCCAATTTCTGTTGCATGTATTGAGTTTCTGTCGACATTTTCGTAACTTAAATTTATTAAAAATTATAAAAGTTTCCATCGAACATTTTTAGAAATTTTTTTTAAAAATTGACGCCTCTTTTGTCCATAAAAGTTTTTTTGACAAGCATAAAAAACTAAAACATGTAAAGATCGTGAAAACTGAAAAGGGTTTAATAAGGCTGAACAACTTATGGTTTTTGCTAGCTCTTGTCTCAGTCTGAAGGCTAGCTCAGCGGTAACTTGAAAAACCAAAACGACCGCGGTTAAAGAAAGAAGTCCTTAATGTAGACATAAAAATATTTACAGAACAGAGTAAATACTTTCAAGCTAATGGCAACCTTGTTGAACCGAAATCTTTTGTGAGTAATTTCTGACTTCTGTTGACTCAAGCTTTCAGACAGCCTTGACGGAAACTGAAGAATCAATTGACAGAGATTGACCAAAGTCTATAAATGCATTTTTTTGAGCCGTTGTAGAATAAAGAACGAATAAATCCTTTCGAGCCAAAGGCAGTTTTACAACGAAATCTGATTAACCACGTATGGTACGAGTTGATGAATTAGAATTGTACATTATTATTGTTTGATGCCTCGGCTGGACTAATTATAACGATGATTTACTGAACATGTTCATATAGACTCCAAACAAAATCTTTATTATCTGTCAGTGTTTACCAGTCTTGTGTTTCCAGCTGTCGGTTTAAATAATTTGCTCTGGCGTGCAACAAATATTGGTAATGAGTTTGGTTATACAGAAAATGTATAATATTGTTAAAGAGTCCTTTTTTCATGAGAAAACACGGCTGATTGAGTTATTTCTATATTGAATTATTTACTGTTTTTATCTGCACCGAAATTTCATCACGAATCTGATTATGCAAAACGTAGGTATAATTAGATTACGGCGGCGGTACTGTTAATATGATTATTTATAGCAATAGGTTTTATTAAAAAAAAGAAGCTTAAAAAGCTGTAGATATTTTTGGATTACTCTGCCTTTTACCACATGCGCTTGGTTTTTTTGAGAATGACAAAATTAATTTGCAAGAATTCTATTTACTATATGTAATCAGTCTATTGGAACTGCAGCCCTATGAGGCTTTTTGAACTAAGGCTGCAATCAAGTAATTAAACGAATAACTTGTGTAGTAGAAATCATTCATCACTTCCAAAAACAGAATGTAAAACTGCGCTTTTCATCTTTTGAAGCCAGAATAACAGTTCGTAGGTCCGCTTTTCTGTTGCTAACTACTTAAACAGAAATTTACAAGTGTTGAAAAGTGTTTTGTTTATTCAAGGGAGTGAAAATACAGATTTACTAAAATATATATTTGACTCATGGAATCTATAAATGTGCAGCTAACAAATTTGCTCCTTAAATACGATAAAACTACAGTGCGTTTATGATGCAATGCTTGTCAAACAATTATTTTATTTTCATATCTAAAATTTATGACTGCGATACCTAAACTAGCAAATTAGAACTACCTAAGAAACAAGGTGAAGCGACATCAACTCGAGCCTTTGGTAGACGTATACAAACTGGAATATCAATTTTACACTCTATAAGTGTTGAATGAAGGGGCACATTAATAAAAGACAGACCGGCGTCAAAACAGTTATTAATTATCGCCTTTTTTGCTAACCACACCACCACAAATCCCTCTCTCCAATTCACTCCTTCCCTTTTCTCTGCGTTCGCTAGCTTATATTTAAAGATTTGCCGAAAACAACTCTGTAAATGCAAATTTTTCCAAGCTTTTTTTTTGTACCAAAAAGATAAACCTATTTACAATTTTGAGGTAAAAAGAGTACCCATATTAGACTGAAAACTACATAAATGCAACCAATGAAGCGCACTGTTACCAATTGAGCATAAATGCGCAACCCTGTTTCAGTAAACCTTTTAAAATTCCAAGATACTTATGAAGCTGTTAAACAAGGTCTAAAATATATTGAAAACAACACACATCGGTTATTATATCTGTTTCAAAATGTTTCTATATTTAAAAAGAAATGAGGACATTCAACTAAAACTGAAAACCTCCGGCGTGGAATACGGAGAACTGTATGGGATTTGAATGTTTTTGTGTCTGGTATCGGTGGAAAGACAACTGAACATAGAAGTAATTATGGTTTTTAAACATCCTTTTACTGCTACAACATAGCCAACTATATTTCTTCAAGATTATAAATAGGAAAGACAAACACAAGTTCTATCTCTCTTTTGTTTTATTATAAAGAAGCCATACATGAGTTTCAGCACGAAGCCATTATAAGTAATATGAATCCGTTTGTACTTTTCTATCATGTACTTTTAAATATGCCCACTGAGCAGGCAAAAAGCATATTGTTTCTTTTCCAAACACAAAGAATCAATAGCTGTACTTGAAGGACACTCTCTTTTGTCCGCTGGTTTTATCTCGAACGTTCATTTTGAATGAACAAAGACGTTTAGAACAAAAGTTGTGTAGTAGAGATTTGAATTTCACTTTCATAGTCATGGGTATTCATTAAATACTTTTTCCTCACACGCAAAAAGATGTTAATCGTACTGTCTTTCTCACTAACACTACTTTTATCATTAATTTAACTATTTGTTATCTTGTTGAAAACTTATACAAATCGTGTTGAAATAATACGGAAAATAAAATAACTGAATATTTCATTTTCTTGATTTTTCGATCTTCTTAAGCGATGTAACAGCCGAGATGGTTTCTTTAAAAAGCTTATTAGTTCTTTTTGAATTGTCACTACCCTAAGGTAGATTCTTTTAAGCCATTTTAATATAGATTGTGAATCATCTTGCTTTTTTCGTTATTTCAAGACGTAATCACGGGCGTTTAATGCACGCTTTCGAAATGTCTAAACTCTCTTTGCAAGTTTTCTCTTGTTGTTTCTAAATATGTCGGAAATGACTACCAAATCGCTCCAATAACCAAAATAAGTTCATTTAATAGTTGGTTTGTATGTTTTGATACTCTGTTATTTATCTTTGCCTAACATTATGGTTATACAATTTCATCTGCCATTCGCGCCCGGTCCTTTTTAGATATGTTTTTTTTTAATTTGCTCGTTATAACTTCATTTTGCATAACACTTGGTTCGTGCCAGGCAGATCATAAAATGAGTTCCAACCATGACAAGCAAGTAGACGACTTAGCAATTTCTCCCCTTCTTTTTCGTAATTTTTTTTCTGGTCGTAATGCAGTAAATTTGCTTACCAAGGGAACATTTCCAGTATTTCTTCTTGATCTCAATTGTTACATAAAAAGAAAAGAAAATATGAAAAATATTAAACTACAAGACCCAAATAGATTCAGAATCGAATTTTTTTATCACTTTCATCATGCAAAATTTCTAGATTTTACCATTTAAAAGAGAGAAAATCATTTACTAACCATCATTCATATGCCAAGTTTATCGCTGCTGGCGCCAAGATCTGTCGACACCTATGGAACATTGGTACGCATGTTCCCTAGTTATCGTAACTTTATCGCATAGTAAATCAGCTTTGAGGCGGCTAGTGGTCTAGACATCAATATCCTCTTTTTAAAAAGGCCCTCTCTTACTCTTTTCCCATCTCTCTTTATTACTCTCTTTTACTGTCTTACCATTATTTTTATCTTCATATTTTGTGTGTCTGATGTACTTTGTTTTCTTAAAAATTTTGAAACCCTCCCAAAAGTTGATTTCTTCACTTGGCCGAAACAGTAGGTTAGCTTAGCAAGTGCGAATGTTCATAAATTGTCTCATACTATGGTGCACTCGCCAATTTGACTCTGCGACCTACTAAGGGGTCTAATAAAAAGCGATTCGATTTTTGCAACATTTTTTTAATATTCAGGAGACGAGGCACGTTTTCATAATCATTTTGTTCATTAAGTCTGAACCACCAATACATGCATTTTTACCTGTGCCTTCTTTTCTTCTTGTGACGTATGCATTACCTTCTAACGTTTGGTAGTCATAATATGCTAAATTGGCCCAATTAAGTTAAAAAAAACTTGATACGGTTTGACATCAATACTGTGTATTTTTTCTATAAAACCGAAGGAACATGTCTTCTCATATGTTAAAACATATTAATGGACAAAAGATGAAACAGGGACAAACGAAATGAGAAAAGTCTCTATTAAGCACAAGATTAACACGAATAGAACAAAAAGCCAACAAAAAGCCCTGTAAGAACAAGTTTGAATGTAGGGCTTACACCTGTGGTGTTGATACCTAACTGACTTTGAAAGTCATACTTAGAATGTTCCTCCCCAAGCATGAGAGAAAACAACCCAGGCAAGATATCTATCGAGATACCTATAAGCCTGAATAAAACACATACCAGAGAAACCTGTCATGAGATATAAGTGTTTAAAAAATAAAAAAAAAACCCAGCAGTTATTAAGGTAGAACTAATACGGTTATACCTACAAATATAAACAAGGCTATAGGGTTGCAAAACAAACTAGAAGACTCCCAGCTTTCCAAAGAGATGCTAATTGTGATGCCAGGCTGACACCGAAGAAATTCAAGAGAATCCAATTAGAGGGTCACCCGTTTTGACTAAAGCAGGTTAACATGGTGTGTGCAGTCCTTTCGGAACTTAGACCGCAAAGACCAGATCAAACCAATTAACCTGGTTTCAGAGCAAAGATCCAGACTTTGTACGGTATTTATCACGTGTGCTTAGTTAAGGTCTTCAGTAATGCATCTGCTTCATGCCTGTATTATTTTACAATCTAGCTGCAGTAAAAAATATATTCCGAAACATTTAAGATCAAATGTTTGTTTTTCTATATAGTTTCCAAATTAACAAATTTTCTTCCACCCAGTTAACCCACCGCTAGAAAAAAAATTATTTGCCTTTTATTGATAAATGTCCATTAATTTCTTTTTAGAAACCGCAATTCTTTTTATTGTTAAAAACAGAACGTGAAATAGAATTTAACGAACCATTTTTTACTACTATATAACTCTTCCTTCTCTATCAACTTTATTATCAACATTATCGTCATAAAAAAACTGGTGCCATTACTGACCAGGAGTTAAGACCTGTTCATTATTGCCGTCACCTCAGGGTACCTTATACTTATAGCTTCTATAATGATCCAAGACATATTTCGTTCTTCTGTGGTAATTTAAATGTAAGTCTTAATATGACGTAAGCATATGCAAAAATAAAAAAAAAAATAGAAAAACTAGATTGTTCTTCGAAACCATGAGAACTACTTTTCTTAGAGAGATCATAGTGGCTTTCAGCAAAGCTACTACTCCCTTTCCAATTTCTGCACTAACACGGACAAATCTTGACCATGGGAGAAATAACAATCTCCAATCTCTTGGTAAAAGCTGCTCCTTTGTAGGCAGAGAATGATTGTCTTCTCTAACCGGAACTGGCCAATCAAATGACAACTTTTGAAAATGTGGTTCCCGATGCAGTTCACAAAGCTGCGTAGCTCACCATAGCTCTCCCAGTAGAGTAATGAGTCCTTTGTCTACGATGCTACCATAACACTAAATATTATATTAATCACTATCATTGATTGGTGCATCCAGAAAAGAAAGGATTAGGAGAAACGTCTGGGTGTTTTTCGTTATAATTTGTTTTGCATTTTTTTTTCAAATCCATTTTCTCCCAGCATCTAATCAGTAGATGGCTATATAATCAAGAAGCTCATGATCTTAAACGCTTAACGACACCTTTTGTTGGGACGAATTCCTAGCGGCGTTTTATTTGAAAGAATAACTGGTTTTACTCATGAGGTGGAAAGGACAATAACCGTGCGTCTGTTTAGCAATGATATAATGTGCTACAAAAGAAACACGCTTTGGTTATTTTCCAGTATGGCTATAATTTTTTTTCTTAAACTTTCCAGGACTCTGGCTCCATTATGTCGTATGGGTTATATGCAAAAATTAAACAAATTAAAGGTATAATAAACACGTTGTTTAAGTGCGATCAAGGCATAGTAACCACGTTTATTAATAAAGTGGATTGAATCACATGGCTCTTGTAGCGTGATCGGTCAAGTACCGGTATGTAAGTCGATGGATTTATTCTAGTAACTACAACGGTGACCCCAAAAGTCTTTCGGAAATTAGAATAATAAGCAATAAAGATACCCGGAAAAGACAGAGTCTGAGAAGCAGCGATTATCTTGCTACCACTGACGTGTTAACCAAATCGCTTTGACCTCCTACAATCTAGCATTAATCTTTGAAAACCAGGTCAGAGAGCAGTATATATTTTCTGACCCTCTTTTTTTGTTTGTTGGACCCGAAGACTATTTTGTAATTAAGTTTGCATTCCCTGGCTATCAGAACTAGGGTAGAATAACCTGTCTATGGCTTTCCATTTTATTTCTTTACTTTAAGTTGAAATATAAGAAAGACGTAAATTTCTTTCATTGTGGCATACAAAATACAGGTCATCCCTGATTCCTGTCAAATCCGCTCTGTTTCTTGTCAACACTCTTGTTTTTAATGTCTCTTAGAACAGAAAGACAAAATAAATTCATCGATTGCACAAGACTTGGGGGTAGGGCGTCTTTGCGTGTATTGGTTTCATACGGTGATATCTAAAAGTGGCTTGAAGAATATTTGTTGTAAAAAATATTTTACACAGACTCCGTCCCCTTTTATTCCCTAGCCCTTTTTCTTTTCTATCCTCGCCACCACACCATCACTATCACTTCTGCTAAGTAGAATTAAAGAGACCGGTAAGGACATTTAAAGGTAATTTAAGAATCAATTTTCCTGATATAAACCTTATGATAATATTTGCCTTGTGATGAGTGCCGGGATTTTAAAATGGGAAAAATATATCACAAGAATATGATTATTATTTACTTACTAATTTTTCATCAAAATATATTCTTATATCTTGAGACACAATTTTGGCTTATTTGGTGCAATTTTCAATGTTTTGAAGCTCATAAAAATGTGTTCTTAAAAATTTCAATGCCCTATAATATAAAAGCTGTGACGTTTTCCTTATTCACAGTTGTTCCAGTTGTAAAAGATTTGACAATAGAATGAAACAGAAATTTATATTACCTAAATTCGTTTTCGATGTCGGTTTCATATTAATTGTGCCATTGCCACAAACTAAAAACTCTCTATGAGTTACAATTGTACTTATAACAATTCTTTTCTCGCAAAAATCTTCGATCGAGAAAAAGAAAACTCCAAACGATTTCTGTACTATTGTTTTTGCTTTTAATAGGATGCAGGGAAAAAAGATTTTGGGGTTTCTTCTTTTATCAAGTTAAGCTTAATACCACGCTATTGAACTGTTATAAGAGCTTGTAAAGTTTTGCCGAAGTAAAGTACATGATGAATAGTATCGTTCATGTAGAAAAAGAAGTAAATTCTCTTCCTGTTGAAAATTTGTCGTTCGTTTTTATTTCCTCAAAAAGATATTTTTTCGGTCAATTCATTTACTAAATTGAACTCATTAGTTTTTGATCAAGTAGCCATAGGACCATTCTTGCCTCGGCAGGCTAAACGAGAAATCGTATCGCACTAGGTTTGAGTGAAAAGGAAACATAAAATAAAAAAGGGAAATCTAAGCTGGTAGCAGCGCGAGGTTTTTTTTGGCACTCACTCGCTTTAGCACGCGCAGCGCTTAACTTGGCCGCACAGCGCGCGTGAGCTAGTAGGAAGATTTCCACCCTGTATCAGGGAGGGTTTCAAGGGTGGGGGATTCTGGCTCATGGCACATGGTACAAGTAAGCGGAAACGTAAAACATGCCTGCCGTGCAGACCGACCTCTACTTTATGAATTTGAAATATGGGGTTATCGTGTTTAGATAAAATGAATATTGGACGGTAAATATAATTATGGTTGATAAAAAAAGACTAGGCGTCTATAAATTGGTATATTTTTTCATTATCATAATTTTATCAAGTTGTTCTTTACATAAACGTTATACCATCCTATGTAAATATATAGTTAATGCAAGACCTAATTACAACTGCGCGTCTATAGAGTCGTATCTTTTTTTTCATAATCACAACTTTATTAAATTGTTCTTTATATAAACGGCAAAACATCTTATGGCAGAAAAAGGTTCTGAATTCTTCAAGCTCAATGTTATTGGGCTCTGTTGAAGACGAAGCAAAAAGTTAGAGTGCTTAACAACTATTCCATTTTACCCTTTTAGGATGTGTGAAAACAAAAAGTTTAAGTTTTAAAATATTGCGGTGTGGCTTGGGAATTCTTATGCGTTTTAAACCCTCATGTAACTTCTTTCTGTGAACAACGGGAAATATATTTATAAATCAAATTGTGTGAGTTTCGGTTGCATTTTATAAAAGAAGCCTTTTGTTGTACCAGTGTTTTATTAATTGATATACACCAAGTTTAAGCAACTGGATAAGCATAAAAAGAATATCAATCTTTTTAAAGATTTTGATATAAATTAGAACAGTTAACTAATATGATTGTAAATTTCGAGTTAGAATCATTAGAGTGAATTATTATTATTTATATTTTACCGGTACGTATTAGATTCGGAACTTACACATATCCTGCAAAACCCCCTACAGGTAAGGCCTTTGTCGAATAGATGTTTAAAAAGTAAATATTTGTTAAAGAAGATAACAAACTGTCGGTGTTTTTGAGTTGCAAGGACAACATATCCTGAGCAACATTAATTTTGGATACACAGAATTTGGTGGAATACATTATTATGTAAGGCATCTCGACCCGTTGATAAAACTAAGACGCTAAATTTAATCTGATTATAAATTGAAATAAATAATAAACTGAAGTAAAACTGCAAAAACTAGAAGAATGCAGTCAAACCAAGAAAAGATAATCTTTGATGTTCCCCAAGGATCCGTGCTTGGGCCGGTTTCGATTCCTGTGTACTCTCAATCAGTGGAAACCGTTCTCTAAATCTGAATCAACTACCATCTTATGTACCGGCTCTGTGGCCTAGCGGTAAAGACACTCGCTCAGAGATCGGGAGGTACGGGTTCGATCCCGGCCGAGTCAAACCAAGGACTTTAAAATTGGAATTAGCAGCTGATCCATCTAGTGTCTGGCATTATGGGTTTAGTGCTAAGTCTGGTCGGCCCGGTGTCAGGATAATGTCACTGGGTGTGGTGTATGCACTGCACTGTACATCACAGTGTGGCAGCACGCTTTCAATTGTCCCAAGCGCCGTCTCTGATATAACCTTGTAAATGAAAAGAGGCGTTAAAATTCAAACAACCAACCATCCACATTATGTACGCTGACGATACACAGTTTTGTAAATGTTTTGAGGTTTCTCAAAGCAACAGCGATACTCTAGTGTCGACCTGGATTTCAATCAGTTAAAAGTAAAGTAGGACAAAAACGAGGTCGGTTTTAATGGTATGACAGCTAAATTAATACAATCAAATTTACCTTCACTTCAAATTTGTAACCGTGGGTATTGTTATGGGTTTGAACCTCATGATAGATACGATCTGCATATTTCAACAAATAGAAAACAATGATGCTAGTGCTAGGCTTTTCAAAAAACTTTCGAAAAAGGAACACATGACTTTTGTACTAAAAGATCTTTATTGGTTACCTGTGATCTCGAGAGCTCATTTACAAATTGCAACAATACTTTCTCACATTAGAGCTCTCAATTTTCAAGATACCCTAAACGTTTTGTTATAAATTACAATTAATCTATCTAAAGCCTTGCGCTCATCTACTGAAGATTGCATTGTGTAACCAAGGTTTGATCTTAAATATGTTTTCTATTATGAGAATAGCCTTTTTGAAGAAAAGAAAAGTCCCCCCAAAAAACTTCATATTTTAAATCTGTTTTAAAGTTTTACATTTTCAAGCTGTGTTATTATTTGGGATGAAATCGCTTTTAAAATAAAAAAAAATGAAGTGTTTGCAAACCATTTTAAATGCGGACCTCTGCACTTTGAACTTTTTGGTCAAACTTATGTAATGTTTAAAAAATTTAAAGTTTTTTAGTATAAATTTTTCTGAAGAGATGTGAACGAATCGAATTTCATGTATTAGACTGTGATGATTATTCCTGTAAATTGTATGTAAAACGCTATGAGAATTCCACGGGACAGCTCTGAAAAAAAAGACTGTTATTATTAAGTGAAAAGATTGATGGGTGTTCAAACAAAATCTAATAACTTAGGTCTATGGCACTGTCTTCTTTCAATTTCTGGAGCCACAAATGCGTCCATTTCATCCAGAATGGGATAGGACTATAGTGAGTCGAATAAGAGTTCTATATTTTTGATAAGTGATTGACATTATGTGACTCTAGTTTAACCTCAACACCTTATGAACATTATAGACAGTCAAGTTTTTTCAATTTTTATAGACCTCTGAGTACTTTTGGAAAGTTTCTTGACAAAACGCGTTGTAAAACATTTTTAAAAAGCTGAGAAGAAGGTCAAGAATTGAGGAATTTTCCTTCCTTGTTTTTTGTATTTTTACCGTGGAAAATTTGCAGTTACATCAACAATATGACCACATATAAGAAAGTGAAATCTCTCCATGAATAAAAGAGAATATAAAAGTAATTTGTTTTCACAGAAAATCTCTAACTTTTAAAGAAATGGATATAATGCATTTCGTCACGAAAGCATTCACCTGGAGCAAGGTAAAAAAGAAATGTCTCGAAGTCGTAAGATTGACGGGAATGTACTTATCATTTTCTCTTATTGAAACCTATCAAGAGCTTTTTAAAATACTCGATAGTAGGTGGTACAATAATTCTCCAGAACTATATTGGTAAGTAGACCTGAAAAGCTCACTCAAAAAGCCATTCACGAAACTAAAATTCCTACTTATGTCTTTCGACTTAAGAAGTTTTTTTCGAACACAGGCAAAATTTATTTCGGCACTTCACAACAAGCAGTTTATAAAAATAACCTCTCTTACCCTTTACAAGTTTAAGGTTTTCAGACACTTTTCACAAATAACTATGACATTTTCTCTTCATTACATCAGGTATTTAAACAGAGGCTGTTGACAATATGGAGCAAGACAAATATTACTTTATTTTGAACAACGAGGCGTGTTGTCAGCTGCACCTTTTCGTTCACGACAACAGTCATTCGCTGTATACAGAAAGGCAGCAGCAGCAGCAACAAAAACAACAGGAAATATATCAACATCAAGATCTGTATGTGCAACAAAGAACAACACCGAGACTAGTCAACCTCTTCTCACCACTACAAGAAGATATCAATAGGCAAAGCTTGCCAACTTCGGGGTTGGATATTACAGCAGGGGATAACGGCTTGCAGTCTTATTCTACCTTAACATCAACATCAACCACCTTAGCCAGTCATTCTTTTCCCAACGGAAATCATCTGAACCATCACTATGGCAAACACCCCGAGGCATCGTTGATAGCCTCGTCCCTGTGTTCTTCGTCGGATAAGCCCACTGTACCACAATCAGCGTCTTCAGTTCCACCTGAACCCAGGTGCCCCAATGTTATCTACTCTTACGACACCACGTCCGAGTCATTCTCAACTCTTTTACGCGATGGTATCAATAACTCTCTTTTCCCAGGTCCCAACGCGACCTGGGAAGACATCCGCCACGTCACTTCCGACTATGGCTCCGACAACATAACAGTTCTGTGCACCCCATACAGTAGCAGCACAGGAGGAGACGTAGATGGAAGCCCGCATGTAATATTTGAAAACAGTTTGTTAAACAATACATTTACAGCGGTCACTTCTACACACACGTACACTCCTAACGTGTCATCCCTCCTGCAAAGCTTGCAGAATCTTTCGGAGGTGAATTTCTCCATCGTTTCCAAAGATGACTACCTTCAGATGTATCTCGGCAAGCGATATCTGAGCAGCGCTGCCATGGTAGCGCTGATGTCCATCTATAGCCTTATCTTCTTTACAGGAGTGCTTGGTAACGTCTGTACGTGCCTGGTGATTGCTAGGAATAGGTTTCTGCACACAGCCACCAACTACTACCTGTTTAGCCTGGCCATATCGGACGTTCTCACGTTGCTTTTAGGTAAGTACATTTTACAAACATCCTGAGCTTTAGCTTAAGAATAAAACCGGTTCGTAAGGAGAGTAGTGGCGACATGGTTTAAGCTATGTTTCTCTAAGTGGCAAGGCGGTGGGTGCCGAAGCATCTATAAGTCGAAGATTCGAATCATACTAAGGGCAGACATTTCGGGCATTTCCACTGAAAAGCCTCATTCTTTTCACTGCTAATTTCTTACATTTAAAATCTTTCAATCGTATCAAAACAGGGTGCATCTATACTACAAGTTACTTTCTATATAAACACGCTGCTGTAATATTGAAATATCAATTAACTTAAACTTACATCTGGAGTAAGCTATTTTAAAAATAAATTGAAATATATCGAATTAGACCTTATTCGATTGAATTATATAAGGCTTATCTTAATGTTTGAGACTGTAATCAAATTACCCTTATATTAACCATGTAATACTTTCAGGGCGAATACACTTTGAAAGGAAGATGATTTTAGCCTTTTAAACATTTTACATCAATGTTAAAAAAGTTTTTCAAATTTTTTACGGTAAACCTTCTCACCTCCACCCTACACCTTACTCCCTTTACATTAACAACAACAACAAAAAGAGAAATAAGCATGGAACTTTGTAACGTATGTTATATGGTACCGGCACAAAGAACTGACACCGCACATTCCATAGCTATGTAGGCTTTGCGCCGAAACAGTTTTGTGTATGATGATTAATTATTTGTCTTGATTGATGAGAGGATACAAAGGAAAGTAATTTACGAAAAAAACATCATTACAAATGAGAGCCTGTCTCATATTTCACAGCTGAAAATGGTCTATGCAATTTGTCTAAAAAGTTGTCTATGCCAATGAGTTGTTTTAATGACATAGAACAAAACTTCACATCTTTGATTGGCAGGAAAATCAAATTATACTCTACAAAGGATTCCCTGGCGTTCCTTTTAACGATATTTTTGTTTATACCTATTTATTTACTTTAACCCTTATATATAATTTTTAAATCATACGTTTTCTCATCTTAATCGACACATTTTAAAAGCTAGAAATTATAGATTTAGGTTGCCATGTGCCTTTTTAA
>BMAT01013679.1:177829-192112 GCA_019649035.1 Elysia marginata | reverse complement strand
GAGAGAGAGAGAGAGAGAGAGAGAGAGAGAGAGAGGACTTCAAAAGAGAAAGAAGACGCGAGGTAGCTGTTTAAATTAAAAATATGGTTTGTAATGTTTCTGGACTGATAATTCATTGAAAAAGAAAGGAATTTGACGTTTTAATTTAAACAAAAAAAAAAGACAGACAAAAGAGATAGATGAGGGAGAGACAGAGATATAGAGAGCGAGACGGAAATATTAGAGTAAGAAGGGGCCGGGAAGACTGTTTTGATCTTTAACAATACTAAGAGTTTTACAGGTTCAGAAGAAAGAGATAAAGGATTAGGAGAGAGAAAGCGGGGAAGAGAGAGAGGAAGAGAGAGAGGGAGACAAAGAGGGAGATAGAAATAGAAAGAGAGAAAGTCAGACAGAGAAAGATAGAGGAAATGTTAAGGGAGGTGGGGGGGGGGGCGTATACATAGTATATTTCAGATACATCTAAATAAATCCCCCAAAAAGCTTTTTTAAAACGCCATGCCTACAGCTAAAAGGGAAATCGCCCATTATGATAGGAGCCTTGTTTGTAAGGACAGTAAATTAATCCTTGTTTCTCCGCGGCGATAAAAAAAAGCAACAAACCATAATAAGATTTATTTGCAAACCCTTCAACTAAGTTTTGTCTCTTAGATGTTTTTTCTGCACCAAATACGTCTCAGAAGGCAGTACTATCTATGAGTTTAAGTGACCAATTGCAGTCTTGTTTTAGAAAAGAGTTTGGGAACGTCAATTTTAACCAAAAGGTCAAAAGACAGCAAGATGGACGAGACTAGTGAAAGTAAACCTGCATCAATAAATATACTCTGTTGCATTTTTAAGTATACACTTTTTAAAGCTTGATTGACAAAAGTCTATCCAACCGATAAATTTCAAATTTACACACTGACTACCTGACTTAATTGTCGCTGGTGAGTAGTTTTCAAATTTCGTCTCGCTTGAGCAGTTTTGTTGCTGTGTGCGTGTTGTATGTTCAACGTTTTTTTAAAAATTACTCATGACACAGCAATGATTTGTTTAAGAAAGAAGTACACATCGAACCTGTATCGTTTTTTAAACAATAAGTCGGTGATAAAACGTATGTTAACCACGTTTTCAAGATGCCGCGCTTAAGAGAAAACGAACGAAACCAGCTTATTGGAATGATCCGTGGCGGGGTCTCGGTTTCCACTGTTGCGCACCATTTTAATGTGACAAGAAGAACTGTATACGTAACACTGCAGCGTGAAAGAGCAACCGGATCTCAAAAGGATCGACCTCGTCGTCTTGGTAGAAGAAAAACCACTGACAAAGAAGATACTTTTATACGCCTGTCACATCTACGGGATCGTTTTAAAACGGCAGGCCAGACCACGGCCGAAATCAACAATATACGGCAGAGCAACCCAATCTCAAAATGGACTGTGTTGAGAAGGCTTAAAACTTTTGGGCTTCGCGCAAGGCCACCAGCTTGCCGCACCAGATTGACGTCCTACAACATCAGGAACAGGCATGATTGGGTAAGAATACATTCATTTTGGCCTCGTCAGGTATGGAATAACCACATGTTTTCCGATGAATCCAAATTTCTTTTGGAACGTCAAGATGGGAGAAAACGCCTATTCCGGAGTGTAAATGAAAGATTCGTTCCTCAATGTCTCAGTCAGGCCAGAGCATTTGGTGGTAGAAGTGTGATGGTGTGGGGAGGCATTACAGCCGCTGGTAAGACTCCACTTGTGACTGTTCATGGCAGCTTGACGGCTCGCCGATACATCGACGAGATTCTTCGCCCACAAGTGGTTCCAGCCATTCACAACCAAGGACTAACCTTTATGCAAGACAATGCCCCAGCACATAGAGCTCGAATAACCGACCAGTTTCTTTACGAAAACAATATCCCAGTTCTACATCCATGGCCTCCCTACTCACCTGATTTGAATCCCATCGCGCATTTATGGGACTTGCTTGATCGCCGCGTTAGAATGAGACAACCACAACCTCAGACTCTTCTCCAGCTTGAGAGAGCATTGCATGAAGAGTGGGACAACATACCTCAACAGGCAGTCCAGCGATTGATTGGTTCTATGCGGCGACGATGTCAGGCCGTCATCCTTTCAAGAGGACATCATACACGCTACTGAGCGTGTAACCTATTTTTATCACCCCACACTCTTGTAAGTCAATAATAAACCTGTTATGTTCAACTTTTCAGGTTTTTGTTGATTGTGTCGTATTCAAAATTGGTTGAATTAGTTTTCCCTAAATTTTCAAGAAGATCGCTTTGTTGTGAAGCCAGTTACTGTCGTCTAAACACAGTGTATACTTAATAATGCAACAGAGTATATTTGGTGTAAAAAAACCAACAACCGCTAGCCTTTTGAAAACAGCCCCTGGAAGTCGGCGCATGAAATATGTGACACTCTCTGGACATCTAGGCAACAGTTACTAGAGCGATACGTTTTCTGCAAAAGAGATTTTACATAATTTTAGCTACGTCGACTTCTTTCTGGACAAGAGATTTTCACAGCCAGGAAAATTGCGGGAAACGATTGACCCTTCCCTGTTTCCTGCTGATGTGTGTTTTCCGCCGTTCGAAACGTCAGTCTAAGCATCAACCTGTTGTTCGATCGTTGTAAGAGAGAGAGAGAGACAGACAGAGAGACAGAGAGAGACACACACAGACAGTTAGACAGATATAAAGAGAAGGAGAGACAGGCACAGAGACAGAAAGAGAGAGAAAAACAGACAGTTGGACAGATGTAAAGAGACGGAGAGACAGACAGAGAGAGAAAGAGAGAGAGAGACAGACAGAGACAGAGAGAGAAACAGACAGACATCAAGAGAAGGAGAGACAGAAAGAAACAGGGCCAAAGAGAAAGACAGTTAAAAAGACGAGTTTTTATACCATATGTGCGCAACATTAAGCAATAACATTGTAACGCAGCTTGAAGGTGCGAAATCAGCCGAGCAGCGACGTAGGAGTTGGGCTTCTGCTGGGATGCAATCATGTTTTTACAAGATTACGTAGGCAATACTTTTGTAACGTTGTGAAGCGAACCTATGAGTCTGGAGGAGGAAAAAAATAAACATAACTGTATTCTTGACAGGCAGAGTCATTGGCATGAAAACAGACTTGTCATAATGATGGGTTAAAAGGGGTTTCAAAAAGTTTGAAAGGAAGTTATCTTGACCATAAAACTGTCGCCATCTTCTGTTTTTCTCAATATAGTCAGTTTTAAAGAAAGTAATGCATAAAAAACAGAAAGGTCTACCCAAGCTATAAAATAAATACTTTCTTTCGACCTTTTGAGCGTAGGCCAAACTGATAGATCAAGGCTGTTTAGTTAAGCTACCACCAAGGTAGCACAGATCACAAAATTAGACAGTAACGGATGCGTCTTTCCAGGCCAGAATCTATGTGACCCTCAGGGCGATGCACAGTGCACACTGCCGATTTCCCCCTGAAGCTTGCGGTCTGGACCTATGACGTGCTTCGGTGGCGTTGCGGAAGCCATGCCATAACTGTGCCGGCGTTTTGATTGATGAGGCTGGATACGGATCTATCGGGCTAAACATATCAGGGAGTAACTTGGTCCAGTGGATTTGCCCAGGACTTGCAGCCCTGCTGTCTCCGATCCCATCGTTTCGTCTTTTGTTCTATTTCAAACATCTTTAATTTTGACATTTTTGGCTAAAACAGCTTCTAAGCAATAAGAACGCTATTTATAAAAGCTCGCCTTTCAATAATGTTGCTTCTGAAAGTGTTGTGTGGGTGTTGTTTATTCCTAAACTATCAATTAAAGCCGACTTGACCAATCCTATCATTTTAGGCTGCCCTATTGTGCTTTCTCCATTTCGCACGAGAACTCAATTTACGGGAGCAGTTTTACATAAAACTGAGCATAAAACTGAGGACGCACAATTAAAACCAAAACTGATAAACACATCGAGACACCACGCATCAAACAGTGCTTCCCCTCCCCCCCCGAACCATAGCAATAATATTACCTGAGCTCGTGATCTCCATCAGAACAATTTCCGATAAACTATAACAATAACAGTACATGAGCTCGAGCTGCCCCTAACCCTTAACAATAACAGTACTTGAGCTCTATTTAAAAAGTCATTCGTGAGTCCTCATGGGTACTCAATCACAATTACTAAACAAATTTAGCGTTCTGTTTTCCTTGTGGAGAGGCATACACGTTTCTCGAGAGGCTAGCAAGAGCATCACTTCAAGCAAGTGACGCACGAAGTTTAGATTTACGCTTTTGGCGTATAAAGTCCACTCTACTCGTCATAATAAAACTACACTATTTTGTTACCAGCAGTGTCTAGACCAATTACATTCTTCAGCTAATGCCTATGGTCAAATATCTTGTTGACGTCGTTTTTACGTGCTATTACGACACAATTATTTAGAGGCAATCCCCTGATGAGCTTCCTACCCTTGTGCAATTGAACTAAATTGTGTCAAAATGCGCAGATTATCCTCAAAACATGCAACTTTTCAACCTTTTGTCATTAACAATTACCTTTTGTCTCTGTATCGTTGTTGGCCACTTCAGGCTGCCACTTTTATGAATCTAGGCAAAAAAAAAACAAAAAACGGAAACCTTTCTTACCGCTTTTCCCTTTTTTATTTTTCGTTGCTTTTCCTATAAAGTGTCTCTTTTGTTGTTCAAGTATGTAGGCCTACCTCTTTTTATTTGTTTTAATGTTGCTATTAACCAAAGATAGGTCGCTTTTTTATGGAACGTGATTATACAAATTAAAAGCAGCTTCAAGGAGTCTTATCTCATTTTGGTAATCAGATCCTCAAATAGTATACACAGTTTTTAAATCTTAAAAAGAGATTCCGATCTAGATACGCTATTGAAATTATACATTTCCACACGAAGCATAGCAAATGTAAACAGATGCGCTCCTCTTTAAAGCTAACAAATTATTTCTGGGGAGTGGAGAGTTGTAGGCGTTAGTACAATTTCTTACGAAACTTTAAAGGGGCTAAAAATGTTGTTAGTTTACCGACCCTGCTCTTATCACTTAAAGAAAATTACTCATACATCTGTTTTATCAGTTTTGATAATTGTCATTGGTTATTAGAATTAAACATATTTGAAAGAAAAACCCACAAGGCCTGAAAAAAAAACCTGGTTTAAACATCCGAGCGTTAATGATTACGCAAAGTACTCTACAACTCAAGCTCACTTCAAGATATAAATCTATCTTACCGTTCTATTTTCTCCATTCATACCTGATTCAGTCTCACGCCCTCTCTCTTTCTTTCTCTCTGTCTGTCTCTCTTTCTCTCTCTCTCTCCTTGTTTATCTCTTTTGTGTTTTTCGTCTTGTTTTAAGCATCAAAATACTTTCCTCCTCTCACAAACTCTCTTGTCTCCAAACTCACATCACAGCATCCACGTCAGTTCAAGTTACTTTGTCTATCTCTCACATTTTCTGTTCGATTTTTTTAACAGACAGATTGAATTACTAAAAGAGGCCATAATAAATTACATGTCATGCTAAGTTTAAACAGAACTTATTGCCACAGTATTTATGAGAGCCGAAAGTGAGGACATTGAAAGAATGGAAAAAGACGAGGATTTGCATTGAATTTCAATAATGTAGCTGACCGTTACAAAATTTTCTCCTTAGTTCACTCCCACGCGCGGCGCATTTATCTTCTCATTTTTCTAATTATATATCATGCATCTAAAGAAAACTTGGGATTTGACATATGCTCTGATTTAAATTAGGCAAAAAAAAAATGAAACGATTTTCTGTAATATTAAATGCCAGGTTGAAAAATCACTTTTTCGGCAAAATTATAACACAAAAAGAAGTAAAAGTTAAAGAAAAAGATAGCTCCAAAGAAATTTTGTTATAGAGCATCCATAGTGCCACATAATGTACGTCTGGTACTTTAACACAAGCCTTTTGAAAAAATTTTTTTTTCTATGCGGCACGATCAATGGTATTTTTTCAGCATTTTCCTTGAACGACCTAGCATAAGAATAGACACCAAAGGGCATTACATAACAATGGCATAAATAGCTGCAGTTTTTTTTATTCTAGAAGCCCGGTCAATTCTTACTTCATATACATCTTCACAATTTGCTAGAGAAAATAAATGATAGAGGAATTAAAGAGCAAACAGTAAGTAATCCAGTTAACTATTTTCTTTTAATACACCAATAGACAGTCTGTTGTTGGAAAATGACAAATCACACCACAACTATTCAATTCTTTAACAAATTTAACTTTTAGCCAAACCTATATCCAAGTGAGAGAAAAAATGTTCTGTCTAGATTATTAATAGCGGAACTCGAATCGTTTTTTTAAAATATTAAACTCTAAACCACAATGTTTATGCCATTACTGCGTCTTCCTCATATCAGCCAGAATTTTATTAGTCATACAGAATTAACTGTGACGGGTGGATTAACAAGCGTGCTTTGAAGTTGCGAGAAGAAAACAAAACTTTAACTCAGAACTTTAGTCAGAAATGTGATAGGTTTAAAATTAGGGTGTTACCAGACATCCTTTGATAAGGTTTTAAAAAACTTCCTCTCTCCCTCTAGACACTGCGAGCCGTCTCTCCAACAATACATGAGGCTGATTAGGTTAGACGGAACCATCAAGACAACAACGAAGCAAAAAAACAAGATTTTCAAACCTGTCTAGAGGATAGTCTGCAAATTCAGTTTTTGCGAAAGAAAAAGAGAAAACTTGTGTTACTTCAATAAAAGGATATTGGACGTTCTTGCGTACCCCCCTCCCCCAAGATAAAAAAGACAGGAAGAAGAAAGGAGTAGGATGGGGTGTGGAAAGAAGGAAAAAGAGAGAAAGTAAGTTTTGTGAAACACAGAGAAAGGAAGAGGTCAGGAAGTAAAAAATGAATAAGTAAGGAATGGTTTAAACTATCATACTAACTAGACGGGAATCATATAAAAACATTGAGATAGGAAAGAATAAAATTAAGATAGGGAGAAGTTAAAGATAGTAAAATCATTTGTACAACACATTTCTATGACTGGTATTACATGTCAGCCACCGTTAAAGTCTAAGAGTAAAAATCAATCTCCTTCCTAATCTTAATGTTCAGCTGATTTCAAAACGCTAGAAAAACGCGTGCTATTCCGACTGATTGGTCGATTTTATTAGCATTGTGAAGATTGAAAGATTTTTTGCCAATACATGGAATCCTAGGTGCATGTTGAGTTATCGAAACGCAAATTCGTGGGCTTTCGGGAAGATTTATGCCGGAACGCCGATGTTTTATTATTCGGTAAATGGAGATTTTAAAAACGAACTTACACAGGGTCACTGAAACGATTCATTTTGAAGTACTTTTCTTTTTAAACATGAATTAAATTTTCACATGTCAAATCGTCGCAACAAATACTATCATGACTATGTTTGAAAGTAGTTTTAGCCCGTCTCTCTACAGGCTGCATACTCAAAGTTTGATATCTTTACCCATAGAAAACGAACTTTAATCACTGGAGTAGCATATAATAATAAAATACGATTTTATCTTTATTTCGCTTCGCCTTAAGCCCTGATACTCTTTTTCCGCAGGGTTGAGACAAATTAATGTGGCAGACGCTACGCTTTTGCACTCGCCCCAAACCGCAAGATCGATGAGCATTTTGCGCAAACTGCATACCATGTTTTACTCGTCTATTACTAGACAGTATTGGACCTGACCATAAATTTGATTCTGCTCTGTAAGAAAAAAAAACAATGATATTCATAGAAAGTAAAGCTTTTTGAAGTAAATTACCACTATCGACCATTATATTAGTTGAACAGCCTTTAAATAGTATAGAACCACCAGACAGTGACTGGTCCGGGTCGAGACGGGACAGACTTTAGGCTGCACGAAACAGTGCGTACTAATTAGCCACCGTAGTATTTTAAACATGATCGCTCTGTTGGGAATAACGATTTTCTAGCAAACATTTCACCAAAGCGGAATCCTAAGCATTACTAAAATTTCCAGTCGGTAACGATGTTTTGGGATTGAAAAAATGAGTACACAGAGTACGAAATGCTTTACGGCTGCGACAAGAATGTCAACATTAATAATAGATTCTACAGTCTTGTTGTTTTTACTAATCTGTGATGTCTACGGGCTTCCTTATGTTTAACTAAAAATTAAATTTGCTGTACGTGGCCTGAGAGAGATTAAAGGTCTACAATAAGAATAGGCGGACTTTATTTAGGTATGGGGTAAAAAGTAAACAATCAACAAAAGAGTGTATAGACTTTGCTGACCTTCCTGGGTAATGAATGGACTTATCTTTTTTTTTTTACAATTAAGGTTAAACGAACTTGGCCCACCGTGAGTTCAGACAAGAGTTTATAATAATGCCATCATCTCGCGATGGTTGCGCTTCATTCAGAATTTTTTTAAGTTCTACGTGTTGCACAAACAGTAATGTCTTGAAACCAGTCCAAATGAGTCCGATATAAAAAATTTCAAATCAAAAGTTGTTATTATATAGAACAAAGCAGTTTCTGTGTTTCTGAGTTTAAAATAATTGCATGAATTTATCAAACCTTTGAGGAAAGATGTAGGAATTTCTATTGATGTACAAGTAAAGGGTTATAAACCTATTTTTCAAAGACTTTACCCTAATCAATATTTACGACAACCAGCATATTAAGTCTGCTCGGTGGACAGTTGGAACACCGCGAGTATTTTTGCATACATTTTTGTTTAATTTCTATAAAAAGTAACCATCATGTTCAAATAAGATCCCAAAGTGCAGGTCCAGATTTCAAATGTTGCATTGCAAAAAAGATATCCTGTCTTATTGAATATATTGTTCAATTCAATGATAAAAAAAGTTTAATTATCTCTCCTTCCCTAACAAGAGTAATCTATTCGTAATCGAGGCGTAAAATGTAGCTAACAAACTTTGACCGATAGAAATATTTGTAAAAACATGTTACCACATATCAAAACCTGTAAATATTTAAAAGACTGATCAGTACCAGTGATGGTTAAGATCAGGATAAAATAGTAACAATCAAACTCTTTGGGCTCAGTATTAATGCAGATATTAGTATTGACATTCTGGGAGAAAAAAAATGTTTCCCGTTACGACTCCTGTTACATCGCAAGCCGTCTCGGCGAAAAGAGCAATTATCTTCTCTTCGTGTGACTGGGCTTGATACGAAAGAGATGAACCAGGAGAAATAGGTACTCTGAGAAAGTAAAAAAGGAGTATGTTAGGAAAATAATCTACTCTAAACAATCAGAAGCATGTAGTTGTTTTGATCGAGTGATCAGCTTTATAAGTGTTTACATAAAATTACTAATACAGAGACTAGAAAAAAGGCTACCTTATAGGAAAAAAGGGCTAAAATAACTACGTCTTTTTTATTCGAAGTAGATTTAGTAGCCATTTCTTCTGCGGTAAGCTTTGAGAAAACCCAAAGCTATAATAACCCCCACCACATGAAGTACAGGTACAAGAAAGGCATTAAAAAAAGAAAGTCGAAGGGGGATTGTTTGAAAAAGAATAAAATAAAATACGAAGAAGGCAAAACAAAAAAAAATTGGATACGGGAATCTGAAAGTAAAAAAAAAGAAACATGATGATAAACAATGTAAACGCGCGATAGGTATATTTTCCAAGAGGCGGATATCGAAGCATTTTATCAGTCGGAAAAATGGAGAAAAGCTAACGAAACTTCATTACAAGGAAATACAACAATAGAGAAGTTCACGAGGACTCTACCTATAAAAATGTACTTCTTGAGCAATGCTAAGTTGAGTATTTATCTCTTGGGCTTATTACACTAAGTACGCTTTATTTGTGAAAATAAATACTATGAACACATCGTAAATAAATACTGTCAGAAGTGATCTATGAATATAGACATTGCTGAATAATACAGCTCTATTCTGGTTCAAACGCCAAGGAAAACCCCAAATATAATTTTGGCATAAATATAATCTAATCAATGATAGCAAAGATTCTTACTAATTACTTTACACAAGGTAAATTTTAATCTGACATAAATTTCTTATGCTAAAGGTGAAATAAAAGTGAACACATAACCGATACTCATCAAATCAAGATTTAAGGAGATGGAAAGATCAATTTCTTTAAAAGCCCAAACTATTTTACAAAACTGTCCATAATTTCACCAAATCTTAAAACTCTTAAGAAGGTCCTTTTTCTCGTCTAAGGCGACCGTTGAGACAAAGCTGTTGTAGAGGATCTGGAAACAAATGCCAGTACATCCTTACGGTAAATGAAAATTCCGCAGGATCCCTATAGAAGCTGTAAAAAAAGCTGGGCAGCTTGGTAGAACGAGATCGCGTGTCAAGTGCTTCTCACTCGGTGAATTTATCTCGCGAGTAATTTTGTTCCTATGTAATCTTGAAGGTGGCGAGGAAAGGTTACAAGCCGGCAGGAAAGTAAAGGAAAATAATACAAAACACTCGCAAAATAAGGTAATAGTGTTTAAAGTAAGAGAAGGTCGCGTGGGAAATGTCAATATGTAGACTTTGTACGTAAATAAAATACTTGTTTATAGTTGAATCTGACCTGGTCAAGTAAAAGACAGGGCTGTGTCAAAAGTTCATGTCCTCGCGTCCCTGCGTAATAAATTTTTCAGTCCAATATTAAAAATATTATAACTTTGCATCTTATTATAGTTTGCCTTCTTCTCATAAACTATAATACTTTTCATCCTCCTCTTAATGGTAGGCCTACATATTCTAAAATTCTGTTTTTGACCATTTCATTCTCTTTCTTTTAATCCTTAAGAAGCAATATCTTATTATAATTTGCCTGCATCTCTCAATCTACCAATATTTGTCTTCACACCCCCTCCTTTTAAAGATGTATGAAAATATGACTCACACAGAACCTAGGCTAGATCTAGGCCTTATTTAGATTCTAGTTATAAGTTTTGTTATAATATTTGTATAAAGTGTAATGATTATCCCTTCCTTCAAAAAGAAGTACCGCGCGCCTGTTCCTTAACTGTCAATTAGTCACACAAACATCATTTTTCAAGTGAAAAAATATGTTTATGACTTATTAAGACTAGATCTAGTCACGACTTTTGAAATCAAACGTGATGTTTATCGGAGCCAATTTTTTTGCGTTTATATATAAAACGAGTAAAAGTTAAAGGGATTAGATTTAGTTTTCATGAATGATTGAAGAGAACTTCCATCAATATAAATTGCATTACAAAGTTCCAATCGCTTTTCGTTGAGTTCAAACTTCAGGTACTAACGATTGTGTGTAAAGAGAAAAAGCAAAAACACTGCTCTGACACTGCATTAGCTTTAACCCCTCCACCATAGATTATGCTACACGACTTGATAAAACGTAATTAGAAGATGATTCAGAAACCTAGAGTATATTTTGTTTTGTATTTTGGAGCAGCTGCTTTGCCTTGCGTACCCACATTTACTTCCTTGTCGCAATCGAAGAGAAGCTGATACCCTGAACTGAAAGTTTTTAAAGAATCGATTTGGTGGAGCTATCAACATCTGGGGCCGCCACATTATAAAAACAAGTTCGGGAAACCTATTTCAACTGCCCGAGAAAATTGCGTTTCATTACGTCGCGTCTCGGGACTGGACGGTCACGTAACTTCGGTATCGGCGCCTTCTCTGATTTATAACAACTCCACCAGGCAATGTACCTCTGGCGACGAGAAATTGATTGAGTCTGACGGAAATCGAAACCTATTTATTCAATTGGACAGGGGCAACATGTTCTTATTTCCAAGGTTTTCATTTAAAATACCTACGAAAAAAAAGAACTTGAACTGTCCACCAGGTTGTCTGTCTCTCCAGTACATACAAGGGTTTTAAAAATGTGTGATACCATCTGGCAATTTCTGGGTTTCTAAATTTGGGTTAAATATGTCAAAAATCGTATAATTTGTCTTCTCTTTGTTTAATGGTTTTTAAAAATGAATTTGAGGACAATGGCCATAGGCAACAAAAGATGATTTGCCCGCTTCATAACGACTCGCAAATCCTTAGTTTCTAACGTATTACATTATTAACATGTTCTTAAACCTCGACATGAAAGAAAGAAAGCCACAAAGAGATACAGAGAGATACAAATAGAGATACAGGGAAAGAGAGAGAGAAAGAGAGAGAGAGAGAGAGAGAGAGAGAGAGAGAGAGATAGAGAGAGAGAGAGCATAATAATCTAGACAAGGAAAACAATATGGGAGGGAAAAGGCGAGCAAGTAAAAAATAGTCAGAGACAGATTTCAGAGCTAGAGAAACAGAAAAGACAGGCTAGCTGCAAAGAGAAAGAAGTTGAAAACTGATTTACTAGAATGAAAAATGGCATGTCAATAACTTCACCAAATGATGTTGGACTTAAGCATATTACATTATTATGCTGGAACGAGAGTAGGATGTCGTAGGAACCAAAGGGACAAAACATAAGAATCGTAAAGATAAGATAAAAAAAAATGGCTTCAAGAGTGAGACTAGGACATAAAGACAGGCACGTTATTAAGACAGACAGAGAGGGAGGAGGATAAATAGAGAGAGAGAGAGGCAGACAGACAGAGAGCAAGAAAGAGAGAGATAGAGAGAGAGAGAAAGAGAGAGAGAGAATGTTAATCTCCCTCCCACAAAAAAAAAAATAAAATAATAGAAAAAAGTTTTAGAAGGAGGTCATAAAAACTTACGCCCTAATACTTCCGCACTCAGCCAATTCTAAAAGCAGTTGTTACTCACACAACCCGACCGAAAAACTGAACGCCGCCACTTACAGTGAGAAAGAAGGAAAAGACGCTTGAGGAAGTTAAGCTGTTCTATAATTTAGATTATCCTCTTCCATCACGCTCGATATTCGTGGCCTGTCGTCTGGGCTATCTTTTTGCAGGTCCTCGGAGAAAATGAATGACTTCTCACCAATTATTTAATTTTTTTTTCATAGGGATCGAGTGCCATATTATCCGAACGTCTACCATCTTAGAAGCCCTTCCCTCCTCCGACTTTTCCTTAGACCCAAACTTTTTATAAAACGCCATCTCCCCCCACACACACAAAAAAAGAAAAAAAAAAGAAAAAAATCCATCCGGTTTTACTTTTAGTATACACATCGTCGCTATTAACAGAATCACACTACAATTTTTTAAAAGGTTGTTATAATTTATATACATTTTGATTTTGATAAACATTCCATGGTTATAAACTTTAAGGATATTTTAAAATCCTCTAGGCGAAATGTTTGGCCACGCTGCAAAAAAATTATTATAATCATAATTAAAACCGGGTCACCTTCGATCAAGCACGAGTACTGTGAGGGAAAAAAACAAAGATTAAGCCCAAGTTCTTGGCTGGCCAATATAAATGAATTGGTTTGCTAAAACTCATAGGCTAGTACTTTATAACCATACTTCTATATCGATTATATTCCAACCTTCATATGATGTTTAATATTTTACGATTTGTTCGCTTCTATTGTCTTATTGAGACCGCACATAAAGTTCCTTTCTGAATATACGCTAGAGTTTTAATTTAAAAAAAGTTTTCCTCATGACTTTACTATTGGAAACGAGTTTGGTTGTTTTTTTTTACTATTTTCGTTAACAGTTTATGACTATTGTAACATTTTAGAAATCATTCTGAGGAATTTTTGTACTTTTGGGGGGCATCTTAGACCGAAGTGTTTTGATAATAATTGTATGTGTAAAAGGCGAGTGACCGGAACAAACTGATCTGGTTCCTGGGGAGTGAGTTTGACAAGGCCGGAGGCAAACTAACGGGAACAAATCACTCCCAGGGAAAGAGAATACAGATTGTAGAAACATCAAGGTCAATACTAGAATGTCTCAGGAGAGATACATAGAAAGAGAAATGTAGACGAAGACGGAGAGAAAGCGAGAAGTAGAGAGAGCGGAAGAGAGGGAAAGAGAAAGAGAGCAAAACAGAGATGGGGGGGGGAGAGAAAGAGAGAGAGAGAGAGAGAGTGAGAGAGAGAGAGAGAGAGGTTTTTTCCGATCACCAATATAAACTTCTTATCAAACGAAGATTTGTAGGAATCCTACTCTTCAAAAAAAAATCCAACGAGTCCATTACAGTGGTGGGCTAGTATGGTCGCCTAGGTGGTTGGACTCCCGAACTGAGAACTTAAAGATTCTAGCTGAAAACCGGTGTTAGGAGAGACAGGTTTTATTTAGGGCTTACATGACTAAAATAATGTATACCCTTTATGAGCGAACCCGCTGACATGAGTCACATCGGAGATAAAGAAGACTTGGGGTTACAATGTATAAT
>BMAT01013679.1:125305-141386 GCA_019649035.1 Elysia marginata | reverse complement strand
ATGTTATCTTACAGTTCAAGAGCAAAACTAGTACTGTTTTTCTTGCGTAGCAAATCTATTTTAAGTTTGAAGAAAAAAATAATCATTTAAACATTTTTCTTATGAAAACCTGTAAAGCTAATGTATTGCTATAGAAAGATATAATCAAAGAGCAACATTTATTATTTTGGCAGGTTGAAATAAGTATAAACGAGGATAAAGAAGCACACAGCGTAATGTGTTTGAAGCAAAAGATATAAACACCGGGAATCCGATAACTAATATCTGATATATTAAGACAAAAAAAAGATAGATAAAGAGAGAAATACATAAGTAAAAACAATAGAGCCAGAGAGGGGCAGAGAGGGAGAGATAGACAGAGAAAGATAGAAACAAAGAAAAGAAAGAGAGAGGAACAACTTCTTGTAGCGTTATAATTAGGTAGGAAGAAAATATAGAACGAGAGAATAACATTGATAAATAACACAGTGTGGTAAACAGCACAGTTGTTTTCTATAGATTTTAGCTTATGTAAACATAAAACTAACGATGTTCTTTGATTTTGCAATTTACATGCATAAATGCCAAAAGAAGTTTAACTTGGAAAATTTTTAGACCCTAAAAGCTATAATTGCTTCCGGATTCTAGCATTCGGATTTTGAGGTATTAGAGACATTACAAGTAAATATTGGACATAAAAATCTTTTTTCCCCCACAAGATGAGCATCGATTCTATAACGTTATGTTTAGGCCTATGATCATTCGTTATTATTTTTTTTCTATTTGATCATAATATTTGAGAATCGTATGTGAAAACTTTTAAATATAGTTTTTGCATGTTTGTAAGGAAATTGCCTACACAAAATAATATTAAAAACGTCTTTAAAAGTAAGATTGAGAGGTAGAGAGAAGTGAGAAATAAATTCTATCGAAAAAAGAAATTTAGACGGAGAGGTAAACTAGTAGCCATTGGTGGATAGAGTAAGAAAAATATTAGAAGAAAAAGAGATATAGAAGGGACCTTTAATAGAAGAGAGATAGATAGATAGATAGATAGAGAGAGAGAGAGAGAGAGAAAGAGAGAGAGAAAGAGACAGGTAGACAGACAGACAGACAGACAGGCAGAGGACAGAGAGTGATATAGGGATAGCGATGCACAAGAGTCTGTTAGCAAAAAGAAATTGCCAAATACACACAACTGTGCATGCCGTTATCGTTATGAAATTTTTTATATTACCACCAATTAGAGGTATCCCCTTATCATTATATTTATCTGTTTCCTTTCTAGATTTACTAAAGGGTACTAATAAATCGATAGTCCTATGGAATTTTTTTTTACGAATTTATTTGTTACATTTAAGGCCGTTTTATTTGTTTCATACTTTGAAAATATACAATCTTAACAGGATGAAAAACCTATGTAAACTAAATTTATAAGAGTCAAATCGTTTGTTGCACTTTTGAGAGTTATTTTTCTGTGTGTCTTTATTAAGAGTTCAGGTTGATATTCAGCTTGACAAATTGTTTGCTGCTCTGTAAACGTTTGCATAGGTTGTAGACATTTTTATCACAGCAAGAGTATGCTTTTTGACAGTATTTTTTGTGGTATTGAGAATTTGCGTCACTTAATTTTTTGCTCAGGGAAAGAACGAGAAAAAGAAAACAAATTAAACGAAGAGATACAAAGAGTAAGACAAAGTGAAGACAGGGATACTCAGAAAATTGAAGGACGACGAGCGAGGACGGAGGGAGAGAACTCATAGTTTGAGAAAAGTAAAAACAACCAAATTTATAGATCATGGAAAGATAGCTTTTTCATTCTCCGTTCTAGCTGTCATTTGAAAATGGAAATATGGCGTAGGTATGTCATATTGACGAATGGAATACTCAAGAGAAATCAAGTAAAACACAATTCTAGCTGCACTGTCAAAATCAAATAAATAAAATTTAATAATAATAATAATAACGGCTTTTTATATAGCGCCTATTCCAACAGGTGTTAGCTCTAGGCGCTTTACATACATACTTTCAATTACATACTTCGGTACACCATCACAAAAAAACATAAGTTTGCTCCAGGTGCTTTACATACGTACTTTCAATCCTATTGTGAGCAAACTCCGGTGTTGGTATTCGAATGTCATGCTGCAATTGTTCAAAATCCGATCTATTAGAGGTATAGAGCATAATAGCTGTTTGGAAAATATTGTAGATTGAATTTGCACAACTGTGAAATATGATAATTATATTTCAAGGAGACGACAAATTGAGATGATTGCCCGTTATCCCAACTTCGAAATTGTTTTATATTTTAAGCGCCCCTGCAAAAAAAAAATATGAAGAAGGAGAAATATGTTGTAAGTATAAATACAGTCTATAGATTTGCACGCACTATAGATTAACGGGAGACTTTTTTATTAATAACTTTATTTGTCGGCCCGATCAACGTTGCAGTCCTATCTACTTGATAATTGTATAAGAAAAGTATTCATATAAGAATGTATCAAACAAGGTTGAATCAGCTGACCTAGAATATAGGCAAATTAGAAACTTTGCATTTGTGCATGCTGCTAAATCATCTTTTTATTAATGTTTTATTTTTTCAGGAACCTTGAACCCATAAAATTGACTAATTCTTCTAAGCCTTTGATCACTTTTAAGATAACGTCAGCCCCACTGGATGTATATTGGATCAAGATAGACAATTTTCAGGCTAAGGCAATATTAATTTAGGATACGCAAAATATGATTTTGTATGAGAAACGATAAGATTAGGTTGAGTTTTTTTTTATTATTCATTGTTGTTCGAATTTGGTTTCAGGCAGAATTAGTACATAAAATAGCTCATAGTGTGCGTTCTATAACTGTCCTAGAAACATTGAAAACATTATAATTGTTAACATTATAAAACGTTCATACAAAAACAGCTTATAATACTAAACGTTCTAAATGCGTATAGTTATGCTAGAAAAGTTGATAAAATTTTAATTTTTACAATGGAAGCTAAAGAAACGATGAATATCATGAAAAAAAAAAGAACGTGAACCAAACAAATTATTAATGTACAGAAAGGCAGTATGACCTAAATTTTCTAGTATTGTGAACGGTAAAAAATATTTACTCTACTTCTCCGTTCGTTGCTTTTTGTTGCAAGGTTTTTTCATTGCGAAATGACACAAGGAGCTCTGCATATAACGGGTGGGTTGGCCCTTTCAAGAAGCCCCCAGAGGCCCTAGCTTTACGTACAATAAATTTTTTCTTACGAAGAGTCTGTAGTTGGCTATTCCCATTTGCAATATTTACAGATTTTCTTTCGAGTCGATTTATTTTTTTATCTTCGAATATATGAGCGGCCCTTTCACCAAAGATTATTTCCCTATAAGTCGACGCTTTGTAAAACAAATAAACAAACAAAAGAAAAACAAAACAAAACAAAAAAACAACAGACGACCAAAAACTACATATTTTGAGATTGTCTTTCGTAGAGTTTTGTTTTTGTTAGAAAATTTTAGTCTTTGTATTTTTCTTTTTACTAATTCAATTAGTGGAATTGAGCTAGTTCATTTTAAATTTTTTAAAGGCATGAATACTTTTTACTTAGCTTATGAGTATAGATACTGTTTTTTTTTATCTGTTCTCTCTGTTTTGCCCCGGATTTCAGAGTATATTGAACTGGTGTCTTTCAATTTACAATAATTTTCTTTTTCTTCTTTTGTATTAAATTTAGTTAACTATAAATAATAGGGCCCATTGGTCGAAAATGTACTTTATTAGCTGAGGCATCAACCTGAACAGAAAAAAAAGACAAACCTAATGAGGAAAACTTCCTCAGCATTAAGACCGAAGGCCTTGTCAAACCATAATCATGGAAACAGTTCATCCTCCTCAGAAACATTTTTTTGTTGTAGTTTTTTTCAAAAATATGATTTTTTTTTGCATGAAGGTATGGGTGGGTATGTAGGGATGTGTGTGCATAGTAGATTTGAAGGGTGGTACTTTTATCAGCACCGCTTTGGTCATATCAAAATAGAACAAATTTTCACTTAGTTTGAGATAGACCTCACTTGTCTGCCGCACCCCATTACTTCAATAGAGTATTTTACGCTAGCTGTTGTAAGGCCCCCAGGGTTCTCTCTTCCTTTTTGTCTCGGTTCTTTCATTTATTTCTTTAGCTGAACTAATTTGATGAGACATATTTTTGTTCTTATTTTTATTTGACCTCCTGAATATCCTCTTAGTCTGTCTCTAGGTCGAAGATCTTACTTTTATGATCTGTTCTATTTTGCATCTTTTAGGAGGGTAAAAAGTTAAGAAAAACCATTGTGAATAGATGGTCATAGATGGTGGATAGTTTAAAATGAAAACAAAAAGTTTTAAACTATCTCTGGAAAGTTTTTATCTGATTTTTTTCTCTTTTCATCGTTCATTAATTCCCTTCACCCCTCTAAATTTTTATAATTGTGTATCTCCTCGTTCAATTTTTTTCTCTCTATGATCACCGTCATTTTATCATCATCATCATCATCATCATCATCATCATCATCATCATCATCATCATCATCATCATCATCATCATTATCATCATCATCATCATCATCATCATCATCATCATCATCATCATCATCATCATCATCATCGTCAATGTTCTCATTATCATTTTCTTCGTAAACATAGCCATTTTCTTCCGATTTTTTCCTTCTTCGCCTGTTATTAGTGAAATGGTCAGTATGCGAGCGTATTTTTTTGTAAAGGATTTATATTAAAATATTCAGTGTAGCTTTAGTCTGAAAAAATGTTTGGCTCAATATCTTCAATGAAAATGTTTTAAAACTGAAAAAATACCCCCCTCTCCTGAAAATAAACAATTTTATTCTGTAGTTTTACTTTTTGTTAATGTACGATATTGATATGGAGGTCTGTGGGACAAAAAAGTTAATTATTATCTGTGAGCCTTTTGATCGCTATAAAGATAACAGCATCATGAATTTTGATCAAATCAATATATTGATTTTATTAGGCAACCTGCGGAGAAGAATCAATGTTGAATTCCGCAAAAATGTTCTTTTGTTTTCAAAATGTTATTTTAGTTCTTTTAGAATAAGGAACTCCTATTTGATTACCTTTGATTTAGGAAGGGTTAGCTCGTGAAAACTAGAAATGAACCTACTTGATTACTTCTTGACATAACAGTATCATAATAGCTTGTGTCGAAAATTTTCTCTGCTGTTCTCTGTCATCGAAAAATGAAGTGGAATGCAGAGAAAGAGAAAGAATTTCTGGAAGATGAAAAGGACGAACTTCGTGTTGCGCTCATCAAAATCCGAAAATAAAAAACCATACAGAGAAACGCTTCTTCTTTCAAAATGTGTATTTATGACTAGGGCTGACGTTTAAGAAAACTGTGGCTTTTAATAAGCTCCGACTTTATAACTATGTTGATAAATCAATTACAAACGACGTGTATATATAAGACTGTTATCGAGGTTAGCAAGAATCCTCGTTGGGCTCGCATAAGGTTTGGTTGTAGTTGTAGTAATAGGGGGGGGGGAGGGGGGCTATTTTATTGACAGGTTAGTAATAAGATGGTTCTCTTCTTTACATAAAATTGATGAAAAGAAAAATAGAGTGTCAACTAATTATCCGTGCTGAGAGCTCTGTGGTACAAAGTTTTTTTTTACCGACCTTTTACAACCGAACCTTTTTCTAGTCTTGTCTAATGTTGCAGACTGTAACTATACAAGATAACCAAAACAACAACTCTTCATTTCTAGGTTTTTAAGGTTTACTAGAGAAAAAAAAGTTGCGAAACCCTATTTACCACAATTCTGGTTTTTGGACAAATATAATCAAACTGTTGTGATAATCGACTATGTGTCGAGCGCAAAGGTAACGGTATAACATTATGATCCAGCCCTCCTATTGGTTATTACAGCAGAACACAACTACGGAAGCGAGTAGGCGGGTGTAACTTAAGTAAGATCACGGGGAAACTAGTACACAAGCGGAAACTCATCTTGCCAGGTCACATACAGTGTTAATCTGTATATAGCACAAATGTTAGCTTGAATTTCTATAAACATTATTTATGATCTTAAAGGAAACACGATGTCGAATGGGTTTTTTTTTTAACCTATCAACAATGAACCCAGTATGTGGTCGTAATCGATTTGATTAAAAAAGAGCAAGTCGTAAGGTAAACAAAAAATAAAGACTAAACTTCAGATTGTAACCACGTGGCTGTCTTAAAGATTGTGAAATATGTGATAATTATGGTGATAATGATAAGCTATACTCTCGTGTTTACGATATAAAATGTTATGTTCTGTTTAAGTGCAGAAACTGCAAACAAACTCGTTCAATTTTCCTCAGCCTTAAGTTTCTTATCCTAACATGGGTGGCTAGCTTCAAAAAATTAATCTGTCCATCTTTTAAAAGGCATCAATTTAACATTCCAGTCTCTTTGCAAAATCATTGGCTTTTATCGAGATATAAACTTTACTGAAACAAAAATTATATGAAAAGCTGACCGCTAAAATACTCCTATAAAAACTTTCTTAAAACTGCAGTAAAACACTATCTTCATATACTCAATGCGCTACTTAAGTTAATTCACCGTAACTTTCTAATATCTCTAATTGTGTTATTATTTTTATTTTTTTTATACACTATATTAATCCCTTTCGGAAAATTTGTCTTCATTACTCAGCGTAACTGTGTCGCCACAGAGCAGCGCATGACTAATGCCCCAGCAGACCGGTACATTTGAAGCCTGTAGCCGGGTACCCATTTTACAGCAGGGTGGACTGGGGAAAGTTAGAATAAATTGCTTTCCCAAGGCAATTGCAGCATGGCATGGTCGGGAATCGAACCTGCGACGTCCAGATCTCTAGTCCGACGCACTAAGCACTCCGCCACGCTGCCCCTTTCCCATTCCTCACCGTTGGACGTTACATTTGATTTGATTAGTTCGGGGTTTTCGAAAGCATCATTGTGTGTTTAAGTTTTTCTTGATTTTACTAACCCATTATCCTGGTCTTTTAAGAACTAATAATGGACTTTTCCGGGAACAAAGCATTAGCACAGTTTTGGATTTTGAAATCGAGCGAGGAAGGAAGAAACGTGTTTTCGTGTGAGTAGGTGTGCACAGAGAGAAGGTATTGGTTTCGAAATTACTGATAGAGCAAAACAATCATGGCATTCACACGGAAATAATGGGACAAAGAACATCTAATTTACTAAAGCTGACCTAAGTGAAGGCGAGGAAGCTTTTAGAGCTTGCACTACGTGGGGATGGGGGTGGGTGTCGAAGATCTCGACACAATGTGTTTTACGACTGCCTTTTGTCACTTCTAAAGGAGAGAAGAGGGTGAAAACTTCGGACTAAGTCCCCACTGGGATAGCAAATTGCTCTGACCCTGATTCCATAGTATCATCTTGATCTGACCAGCGTGAGAGCAAAAGTGGATTATTATAATAAAAGTAAAGAAGAGTTGGTCACTTCAATTTTGTCAGATTTGGTGGTAGGCTTTCACAAGTTCGTGTATGCACACACAAGAAGAGGATTCTTTGAGCGGTTTTCGCCTTTTTCGTTCTTTTGCCCGGAAGTGTATATTTTATCGCAGGCTGAAGAACACAAAAGGGCAATTAGACGTAATCATTTTAAGGGTTGTCTTGTCGTTTCTAAACAGCTTCCTAATTGCCCATGGCCTTTGAAATAGCTGAAAGCTTAAGATGTATAAAACACAATTGTCGGCCAATATTGTTCAATTAAATAGGAAAGCTCTCTGAGATGAACTTTTAAGGGGCGTGGATAAATGAAAATATTTCTAAGCTGTAAAAACATTGATTTAAAAACAGGATTAAAAAGTAAGAATCCTACTTGCTTTAATTTACTTAGTTTTGTTGTAGCCACGTGCATTATTTAAGCCTTTCAGAAGCTCTTTGGTTAGCTCTTTATCTGGGAGGCTTTTGTCGAGTCCACTTCACACTTAACACAGGACTGCCCCCTCAAGATATCCAAATGAAAAATTTTGGAGGTTGTTTTTTTAACTTTTATGTTAAACTAAAGGAAAATACAAATCTTAATGTTTTATTTCCTTATTTACGCCGTGAAACCTAATACTCTGACGATTAAATATTAAAATAAGTTTGACATTTTCAAAACCAATTTCACACAAAGATTAAGAAAAGCAATGTGTTATGATGGAAACAACTGTCATTGGATTACTAGTTAGGCTTCAAAGACATTCTTAGAGCAAATCAGTAGAGTTATTTAATCCAAATTTCATTCGCCTCAAAAAAGTGAAAGGCGGAAATACACATATAAATAGGTTCTGTCATTGATCGTTTCCTAAAGTCGTTTCTTGCACTCCGCATTAGGTAAAAATCTCAATTGGATCTAGATCTAGAATCAAAATAAGGTATCTGAAATATAACACGGTCCTGAATTTGGCTTTTTATATTAGGGTTAATCTTTCTTTTTTCCCCTGCGCTTTCTATTCTTCATGTGACCCGGTTTGATTAAATAATTAGATAAATATTTTCTTAGTTTACGCTGTGCGACACAAAACATTGATAAAAAAGAACAAAAAAAAATAAACAATAAAGTTTACTTCTTACATCAGGTGTATGGTTAAACAAACTGGAAAAATTTTATATTTTAGAAAGGCAGGCATGCTGTGAGTAAAATTATTAGAACAGGGTTAATAATTCTTTTACAACATAACATTGATTTATTGTACTTGTTGCAAAAATAATGGTTTTTGTCGCTTTTTGTATTCAATTCGCGTTTATAGATTTCTCGAAATAAAAAAAAATAACAGTTTCAGCTGCATTTTGAATCAGCTAAAGTTAAACAAGTGGATTTAATAATCCCATTAATATTACGAGAGGAGAGTTTTTTTAGCTAGGCTTAGAGTCCGTTATTGTTAAAAAGAACTAACATGTTTTTAAAGCCACATAAAAATGATGTAAAATCACACGGTTTAAGAATGATTACAGTAAGAAATTTTGTTAAAATTGACAGCCCATTAAAATGATAACAAACAACAAAGTACTTCGCACATTTGTCTTCTGGGTATTTCATCGAAAAAATTTGACAGTCTTTAAAAAGGTCAACATGCAAAGATAAATGCCAAAAAATATTGCCCACCCGTCTAACTCAAAAAAATATGAAATGATACTTACATTTAAGTTTAATTTTTCTTTTAAAAATTTGAAGTTTTCATAATTTATATGTGTTGTCATATTGCTGCAATTAAATTTAGAGTGAAAATATTTTAATAACTTTTAAGAAACTTTTTCAGGCAGTATTTTTTTACATTCCACCCGCAGCTAGCCTACTGGGTGCACATATATCAGCACATAAATTTTACAGCCATGTCAAATAAATTGCACTGTTTAACTTTTTTTTATCTGACAAGGTAAGAAATGAATGATAATTTAAGATTTCCTGACATTTTGTAAAAGGAAACGCGAGCTTTTCAAAGGAATGTATATATATATATGGATAGACCTGCATGTACTTTTAATATTTGACAAACTTCCAACTGTCTATGGTAGTAATTAATAATTGTCCACCTTAGTACTTAGTCTTAAGTGATTCTTAGTCAGCATGTTAAATTCTTGGTCCTTCCTCAAGATGTCCTACAATGGAAACATGTTTCAAGTTTTAGAATAGTAGCTGGTATCTACCACCACAGGTTAATTTTGCCGCACAAGTCAATTAATCAGAAAATGAAAAGATAGAAGGAAGTAAAACACCTGCAGTTTTGGTTTGTTCTTTTTTCAAAGAAAGTATAGGCCTACTTTTCTCTAAAAGTTATAGAAATATTATTTAAAGATATATAGCTTTTTGTCTCCGCTGAATTTTAAAAAACAATAAAATACATAAAGAAAAACGTAAGCGTTACGCCTGCTTAGGGGCAAGCCAATAAACAGTCTGATGAAAAAAAAAACAACTAATATTGTTATAAACAATCTCAGTCAAGCATGCCTATAAGCGACAGAGAGATTGAAAAAGTTCCAACGTCTCAGTAGCACGTAAATGTTTGTGGTTCTTTACATCCAAAATGGCAAAAGCTTTTAAATTCTATTAGTTTGCAGCATTCAAAGTATACAAAAATCATGACCGTGAATAAGTTTTTTTTATCTTCGCCGAACTTTTAACGCATAGCTTTAAGATAATCTACAACGGACTTGTAACTCGTAGTTCATTTGCATCATGACATTGAGTGCACTAATTCATATGGAGGCACATTGATCCATTGCACAAAGTAGATCTTCTCCACTCTACCGTGAGTGTCCGCCATCTTGATAGGGAAACGCAATATTTAAGTAATATGCACAGCCTCAATAGCTATAAAGATGATAATGCCAAAAAATACATCAAGTGGAACTTCTAGTTATCTGTGTTCGTAAAAAAAAACCCACACAAAAAAATAAAAAGATAATATTTCTAAACAAACAATCCCCACTATGTCACCTCAACTAAAACAAAATAGACAAGTCACATAATCAATTCCAAATGGTGTGAAAAAAAAACAATCTAAACCCAGTGAAACAACGAATCATCCCTGCATACTTATGTTTCCTACAATTACCGTGTTCCTAAGACACGGAGAAGTATTAGACGTAAGTCTTATATAAAGATTCAGCTACTGAAGTATTTCAAAGTATGCATACCTGTATGGCAGCCCGGACTGCAGCTAGAGAACAAGGTGCTAACTGCCATAATCATGCAGAAGGTAACAGCTTCTGTCAATGTTTGCAAGCTGATAACAGCTTCTGTCAATGTTTGCAAGCTGACTAGTTGCCTCCATCAAGCTTGAGTTCTCATACCAAAAATTTTACTCACGCATTAACAAGTTAGTTACCGTCGAAGTAAATAGAGGTTGAAAAATAGTAGAAAACGGGGACTAAAGAGTTCCCTGCGCTTCGCTTGGCTCTGTAACGAGACTAATATAGCCATAACAAATCCCACATGCAGTATCGGAAGGAATAGTAGACAGGTAAAAAGAATGCAAGGGTTCATGCTACTCATACTTAAAGATCGGTCAGGTGTATGAAATGCTAATGTTTTTGCAATAATGTACAGTAAAATATTTCTGAACCTAAAAGGGTTCAGGTCAGAAAGTACGATACAATGTGGTAAGTACACAAAGATGCACAAAGTTGGGGTTTACTCTTTGACAAAGTAGTGGGAAAAAGTATGCTTAAAAAGTTTGTGAGCAAAACTTACAACAAAAATTCGAAGAAACGACATGATATGTAAAGAGCAGGACGGTGCCAACTTAAAAATAAGCGTTCTTTAAATAGATAAGCCTGACATATCTTCTTCATGTTTGCTCTAAATTATGTAGGGGTTAGAGGCCAGGCAGGGCGAACATACCAGATATATTCAAATTTACATAAGCGGACTACATTATATTTTTTCTAAAAAAAGAAAAATTAATAATTATGGATATATAAAAATGTAAACAAATGAGGATTTTGAAATATGGCAGCGCATCAAAAAGATGACAGAATGAAGTGACAAGAAGATCACCGTTAGTTAAATCTAGTGATCTGATGTCAAAGAAAAAAAATTGATATCAAATTCAAATACAGTTTTCTTTTTTTTTCTTTTGAAAATATTAGTGTGTGCGTGCAAATAATATGTCTTTGAAAGAATGGCTTGAATTCTAAAACAGCTGCTTTTATATGAATGAAAGAGAGAGAAAGGGAAACAGAGATAGAGACAGAGAGACAGACAGATAGAGAGAAAGTGAGAGAAGGCAATAAGAGAAAGACAACCGCGGGAGAAAATTTCTGTCGAAACCCATTTTACAAGAAAAGCAGTAATTTGAATACGCAGTTGTACTTTTGCACTCTCTGTATTTACTGTTCTCTTTCACTGAATCTCTCTTTCTCTCACTATCTCTTATTCTTTTTTGTTTCTCACTTTATCTAATATATGGTGCGTGCGGTTACTCAATGATGCTACGAATCGGGATCTTTTACAGATCCCTAAAGCTCACAGCGTTTTTCTACACCCCCAGGGGCCGCCAATGGAAACTAGGATAATCGGCTACGATTACGCAAAGAAGATACCAGGAAATAACTTGAATTTTGTCCAACCTGCAGTAACTGAGTGGTAAACCCATCATAGGCTATATTTATAAACATTATTTTTTTTAATTTGCATTATGAGAACCATATTAATGAGACTTTTTCGTTGAAAAAGAAGGAATACATAAGAACAGATATAACTGAAAAAAAATATTTCGTTTTTGTTAAGATAAATAGCTTTAAGTGTAATATGAACTAAAAATACTAGAAATTACATTTTTAATGAACCACTTAAACATGCCAACACGCTAGAAAAAAACATAAATCTTTTAAGATTTAATTTCGCAAAAAAAAATGTATCGGTTTATTTACATCAAGCAAAAGTCGTAACGCTTCTAAAAATTCTAAAAATACTTTCATTTGACAGGGCATAGGTTTAGTTTTCAGAGCGTTTTTATGGAAAGTCAAAGGTTACGCTCAAATCTATTTTGCTTGTTTATCATAGGTCATGTCTAAGATTAATGTATGTCGTAGGGCCTTTACGAAATAATGTATATAACAGGGCTTTATTCAAAGAAATTGTATATCAAACAGCATATTCGAAATGAATTGTGCTTATGGATTCTTAAGGTTTAATAACACTACATGAAGAACATACATTTGTATTGATAGTTTTAATTCAAAATCTTTCGTCTCCTAAACTGAATATTACACGCACTTTGAACAGCTCTTTTACGCAAGATAAATATTTTTTTCCACGTTGATTTCAGAAGAGATGACGAAGTGATTATGCTTCTTTACAATCGCTTTATCTCACTCGAGTTTCAACCAGAGAAGGTCTTAAGATTATTATTATACATTGAAGAAGACACATTTTTCAGTCTATAAAAGAGATCGCCCGTTGGCTATAAATCTACTTGAAAACATGCTTGAGGATGATGAAACGCAAACTCAGACGTCTACGTAAACTTTGGTGAGTTTTTCGTTATTTGTTTTAGATGCTTCGAAATAGCACATTTAAAGTAAATTTAAAATTAAAATATCGCACGCGATGCTTAAGCGAAAAAAGCAACTGATAGCAACTCACATGACATAAGAAAAAGGAAATAGTATAAAGAACGAAAATATCCAAAATAACTCGTAATATTTTCTCTACATACTAAGTTCTCATTGCTCTTTTGAAAACCAGGAGATATGGAAATGTTAGCGGGGGAGGGGGGGGGGAGAGGATGGAGAAAAGGGGTTGGTGATTCATTAATCTTCAACTTTTTAGCTTGAGATCATTCTTTATGTTGTTTTCACTTTTCGCAACAATAAAACTCACCTACGAAAGCGGATGACAGTTGAACAATATTTTCAATTTGATAATGAAACTTAAAAATAACGTATAAAGTATTTTGAATCGGTAGGCAAAAATATTTTTAAAGCGTTTAATCTTTTGGGAAAAAACTAGATACACCGATACTCGATTGTTACTTAGAGACCTAAGTTCTAGTATTCAATGAAGCATACGTAACTATTTGCGTAGAAACAAGCCCAACAAAATCGCCAGCCGTTTCAGTTTAAATATGTGCCTTACTCTGTCTCATTCTCTGTTTATTTATGTAACTGGCACAAAGTCTGTCATTCTCTGATACTTTGTCTTGGTCTGTCTGTAAGTCTGCTCTGTGTATGTCTGTCTCTCTCTCCCCCTCTCTATAGCTTTCCCATTTCTAGGCAACTAGTTCGTATGAAATTGTCGTTTCTCTGTCTGCGATTTCAACGTTTTTGTGATGCTAAGATAGAACTGCTTTTGTTTAAATGCATGGCAGATTACACTGACATCAATAACCCTTACCGATGATGTCGGCCCATCCAAAATTCGAAAGGAAAGTATGAATCTGAAATTTTCTATATAATGTTGTTTTATCCTACTTAATATAACTCTTAGTTGGTTTCATATCTGTCGTTTCCTTTTTCGTAGATTGATTGATTGATTGAAGGGTATTTTTACAAGCCCAATTCCACTTCAAAGGTGCTTTCAGGGCTATGGTCCCAATGACAATTTACGGGCTGCCACCCAGAGACTAGCGGGGATACCATGACTTAGCCTCAGCCGGTCACATTATACTGACACCGACCCAACCAGTAGGGGCCCGGAGCAAAAAAAAAAATAAAAAAACAAAAACAATAAAAAAACAACAAACTATTCACTCTTTATATCAGTCTGTAACGATTGCTCATTACCTTTCGTCTTAAAGCCTCATCAATCTTTCACATAAAAGTAGTCTGACGAATCTGTCTCTTCAAATCAACCATACCCTTATTGTCTAAAAGAAATATTAAGAAAACTAACCAACCCTATTCAAAATTATAGAAAAGGCAAAGAGCAAGAAGAAAAGAGAAACTATTTAATCTTCAATATCAGTCGTATACCTTGGTTTTCCTTGTCTAAGTTTAAATCACAAAGTTTCATTCTACACTCACGATTTAGATTGATAAAAAAAAAACAGATGAGGAGGTAAAAAGAAATTTCCGTGTATTGTTTTACTGTGATAAAAAGCTTGCTTTGAATTTTATTTTCTCATTCGAAACATATAACTGACACTTTAAGTCAACCTAAATGTCTAGTTACCGAGGGTTGCTTAAAGATAAACATACATTTCCTTCCCTAGGGTTTCTTTAACAGGGTTTAAAGTTTTCACACATGTACTTGTAAAGATCATGGGTTTATTTCATAAATTATAATTGGCAATTTTTCTATGGATATTTAGAGCTTTAAAATGTCTCTACATCTATCTTCTTCGATTTTAGTCTCTGACAATGCAGCTGATGAGAAAATCGCTAAACCACATTGATTGATTAATTTTTTTAGGAATGGCCCCAAAGCAGGCCAGCACCTTGGGGAGAAGCTTTTGAGACTTATTCAGTGCGAAAAAAACTATTTTGTAATAGTAGTGAGGCAGAGATGGGGCGTGAGATATAGACCTGTTCATCTCAAGGCTTCCGTCTTTTTATGGACATCTTGGGAGATACCATGACCATATGCTACCCGCCTCCTGTCAACAACTTGCTCTTTAACCCAAGATTTTCCATCCGGATTGGCATCTGATCCAAAAAAGAGAGGTTATTTTGACTGTCTCGGCTTTGTGAGTGATTAGACCAGGATAAAGTCTTTGGGGTAAAACAATTTTTTAGAAAGCCAGACTATTCGCAAAAAAATTTTTAAAGAACAATTTTTTATCAAGTTAATACCAGTACTTCATTGCAAATATTAATCAGCCTTCTCTTCAAAATGCCTTAACAAACAAACCCATGCGGTTTTCAGCACTTAAATTTCTTACAATATAGTTAAGAAAACATCAGATTACTTTAATTTTCAATACATTTCTTCACGTTTACCTTCCCTACTTGTCAGAACCGTTAAGTCTTCTTGGCATTTACAAAGAACTGAAACGGCTGAATCTCTTTTCTTAAGTGATCATTGGTATTTACAGAGTAGCCAAAAACCGAAGAATTCGAGTGGATAGTCGGACCTAATTTCGCAGCTTAGAGAACATCATTGATATCCAAAATCGATAGCTTAGGGAGAAATAAGATGGACTTCCTCCATTCAGGAAAACATGGCAGACTAACAATAGGAATCGAAAACACTTATAAAACACAAATCCAAGAAACGAGTGGAAAGTGGAAATCTCACCTCTCAACATATTTATTTCATGTTTTCATTCCTACATCTACCACCACAACCACCACCACTACTACTCCTACTACCTCCACCACCACTACTACTACTACTACTACTACTACTACTACTACTACTACTACTACTACTACCACTACTACTGCTGCTGCTGCTAGTACTACTACTACTACTACCACTTATATTACTACTACTATAATACTAATACTACTACTATTACTAATACTACCACTACTACTATTACTACTAATACTATTACTACTATTACTTTTACTACTACTGACTCTGCTACACTATTGCAACAACAACTAGTACTTCTACTACTGCTGTTGCTACTACTACCACTACTACTGCTGCTGCTGCTAGTACTAC
>BMAT01013679.1:102872-107872 GCA_019649035.1 Elysia marginata | reverse complement strand
AGATATAATATATCTATAGATAGATAGATATAATATGTCGATAGATAGCTAGACAGATATAATGTTTAGATTGATAGATAGATAGAATACATTGATAGATAGATAGACAGATATAATGTTTCAATTGATAGATAGATATAATATATCGATAGATCGATATTAAATGTCGATAGATATGTAAAAACATAAATTGATAGATATAATATATCGATAAATAGATAGACAGATAGGCAGTAAGATATCAAGAGATTGGGATAGATAGATAGGTTAGCCTATACATAGATTATAGAAAGATTGATCGATAAATAATTTGATAGATAGGTAGACGGACAGATAGATAAAGAGTGGCGTATATAGATAGGCAGACCGATACATAGGGAATGAGATAAATAAAAAGACAATCAAACATGGAGAATGAGATAGATAGTCACATATAGCAAAAAGATGAGATATGAGCGGGGAAGGAAGGACTGAAAAGAGAAAAAAAGGATACGGAGAAAGGGCAAAAAGTCAGTTATGAAAAGAAAAATGGATTAAAAAAGAGGGAAGACAGTTCGTGAAAATACTTGAAAAAAATTTTTTTTCAAGGAAAAGAAGGATGAGCGTAAAGTTTAATGAGGTGACAACATGCGTAGATAGATAGACATACATAATGCATTATGTTTTTGAAGGAAGGAAAGACAAATCAAAAGGAAAACTTTTAGGCCGATGAAAGAAATAATTCCCCAGTCCATCAAAAAGTGAAAGTTAAGTACCGAACGGTGATAGACTAAGATTGGAAAGATTCATGCCACATTGGCTTTAAAGAAGCCTCAATCCCTTATCTGGGAAGCTCGGTGAAAGCCTATGAAAAGGTATTAATTGGAAAAGGTCGGAGACTTGTTGAAGCTCTCAATGAAATAATTAGTTGTTTTTTTTTTAATTTTCTCTCTCTCTCTCTCTCTCTCTCTCTCTCTTTCTCTCTCTCTCTCTAAGTCTCTGTCGCACATTTCAACTGGATCGAACGATTATTTGAAAGTCCAGAAAGTTTACTCCTGAAAAGCCCATTGCACTTTCAAGTTTTTTTTTTTTAATCTCCATTTTAATAAAAAGTGTAATTAAAAATAGCTTTACTCGTAAATGTGTATTTCGATATTTGCAAAACATAAGCTAATAGTTAAAACCTGCTTAAATTTTCTTCGCTCGCTTCCTCTTTCTAGAACCTATGTATTCTTTGTTTTTATTCTACTTCTTGTTGTGCCACATGACTGTTCTATCTTGCGCTTTCATTGCTTCAATCTGTTGACCCTTTTTCTCTTCCTTATATCCTCCGAATCTTTCTTCCTCCACTGATCTTTCTGTGTTGTTTTAGATACATTATTAAAAAAAAAACTTAAGGCTGCATTGCTTAACCACTCGTACTGCAACTGCTAGAATGACATTTAAGCATCCAGATAATAACACAACAGTCAAGCCAATGCTACAAAAAAAAAATAAACAACCAAAAAACAAAAACATATCTCTAACATTATTAAAATGTTTTAATAGAATCCTTTGCTGTCAGCAGGGTTCCTGGCCGTGATCGTATAGTGGTTAGTACTTCGCGTTGTGGCCGCGACAACCCAGGTTCGAATCCTGGTCACGGCAATAATCCGCTGCTAGCTTTTTTTCTCCTATTTTTGTTAGGAATCAAAGAGTGTATAATTATAACTGACATACTCTTCGTTGTTTCTTTTGTTTTTGCAAGGTATATTCACACAAAAAAGTTAGTCAAAAGCTCAGAGAGAATCTCTTTTGGAGCACCCACACATTTTATAAATTTTACAACGTTTTTATCTTTTTCCTTTGCCTGCAGCTCTCCCGCAGGAAATGGCCACCATCTGGGAAGCATACCCGTTCCACTTCGGTAGCGGATTCTGCATCATCAAGTCGTTCGTGTCTGAAATGACGGCCTACGCGTCTGTGTTGACCATCACCGCCTTCACAATTGACCGCTATGTAGCCATCTGCCACCCATTGCGGTCTCAGGTAGGCCTACTGTACAGTAATGAAGATGTTTTCATTCTAGATCTAGTTACCTTAATGGATTACTCATGGCTGGAGTAAAATAATGCCCCCCTCTCTCTCTGTCTGTCTGTCTCTGTCTCATTCATGCTTAAGGCTGCTTTAATTTCATAGTAGCTGTGTCTTTGTAACTTGATTGACAGAATATAAGCTCAGAACAATAGTTGCTTCATGCCATGTATAATTTTCATGTTGTTGAAAAAACAAAACCGATGAAAAAATTTGTTATTGAGAGAAGGTTCAAAAGTAATTGAAAACTGCATTCTTGATACTTCTCAACGCATATAACAAAATTAATTTTTTTTTCTTTGAGGTAACTATACAACTGTTTATCATCTAATTTTCAAACTTTAGAGTTCTCTTTTGAAAATGTAAGGGAGAGCTAAACAATTCGAATTTCATACATAACTACATACCTGTATCAAACAAATGTCATTTATATTCGCATTGAATTGATTTAGAAGCAGTAGACCTAAAGGGTAAAATAATTCAATGACCCTTCATTTTAAAACGACATTAAATGAATGTGATTTAACGACGAATGTTAAAGACAGTGTAAAGGTGCAGACTCTTATTATTGTTAAAGGGCGTGATTTGATATTTTACATATGTCATTTTTTCTCTTTTAGTTTTATGTAGTGCTAGACTTTCAAACAAACGAAACAAAAGCAGTCTCAGCATACTAAGATGACAAAAACTCTTCATTTTCAAGTAAAAAAAAGTGAAACAGTATGTTGAGAGTTAACTATAATAGGAATAAATTTTTAGACATTCTGTTTTTACTCTGAATTAGGTATATTGAATTTATAAATCTAAGTCAGAGTGAGAGTGAACTATGGAAATCATGTATAACACTAATACTAGCCATTCTCGTGACTTATGCCCAGTTATTTTTTTTTCTTTATCTCTTTCTCGTCCTAAGGTGTTATCCAGCCTTTCTCGTGCCGTGAAAATCATCATCGTTATCTGGACTATAGCCTGCGCATGCGCTCTGCCTTACCCGATCCACACCAGGACGTATCATGAAGTCCTTGACCCCTGCACAAAGGAACCCCTGCCCGAGAGTTATGTTTGTAACCTGCCTGGGAGGTACCGCAGTGGTATGAGGTGAGAGTCTTTACCAGGTAGTAGGTCAGTTAACTAAGTTAAAACTGTCTACAATAGACTTTAGTAAAGGTCAGTGTTATGCAGGCTTTGGTAGACATCAAAGCTTTAAGACTCAAAGATAGAGAAGGTGACCAGCACAAAAACAATCTTGGTAGAAGTTAAAGGAAGTGTTGCAAATATTGCTACTTCTACTCTTAAAGAAAGAAGAAAAAGTGAAATACTACTACTACTACTACTACTACTACTACTACTACTACTACTACTACTACTACTACTACTACTAATAATAATAATAATAATAAGAAGAAGAAGAAGAAGAAGAAGAGGAAGAAGAAGAAGAAGAAGAAGAATAGTAGAGGATGAGAGAGAAACAGAAAAATGGAGAGAAGAATATAGGGAAAAGAGAAAGATAATTATATGATCTCTATGGTTTCTAGTCCCAAGCACGTGCCTTCTTTGTCGCTAAATTTATTATCATGTTTCTGAACTCTTGGCAGGTACATGTTCCAGTTCTCATCATTCGCCTTTTTTGTAGTTCCCATGATAATCATCACCATAATGTATGCCATGATTGGGCTTGCGCTGCTCAAGACTGATCAGTTTGCTGGGGGCAACAAGACCAAACAGGCAGCCTTGGCCGCAGCGAAAGCCAAGAGAGCTGTCCTCAAGATGTTAGGTGGGTATACTTAGGTGTGGTACGTTTATACAGGCAGAGATAGAACGAGAGAGAGAGAGAGAGAGAGAGAGAGAGAGAGAGAGAGTCGGACATAGGTACAGAGAGACATACAAAAAGAGATAGAGAGGGCGGTATAACTTTGGAATAGGAAGAATTAACAGAAAAAAAAGAAGAAAAGCGAAAGGTAAGCGGGCCAAAGTGAAAGATATAGAGACACAAAGACAGACATCATTACGGAGATTTAAGTTTTTTTTTGTTTTGTTTTGCTGTTTGTAAGTAAAAAATAGAAAAAGTCACATGCGATACAAGGATGAGGTCCAAAACTTTAAAACAAGAAAATAATACAGGGGGAGGGAGGTCGATTAAATAAACGGGCTCAAAGTTCAAAGCTTTTGAGAGAGCTGATCAGGATCTGTACGCTTGCATAACTGCCAGTTTAACAATACATACCACGATGACACGATCAGTCATCAACTAAATAATATAAACAGGGTATTTGTGAACTCGTACACACGACACTTGCGAATTGCTTTTACGACGCCGAAAATGAATATCTAAATTTTAATCGTTGTAGTTTTTGAAAAAGATATTAACTATTGAAAAAAGAGGTTTAAAATATTATCATATCTTTTAGGAGGCGCAACTCTCGATTTCAATGCCATTAGTTCTTGCAAGAGTGGGTGTTAAAGACCATTTTACATTTATAAAAAATGTTTCCTTCTGTTCCTTTAGTTGCCGTTGTTATTGCCTTCTTTGTGTGTTGGGCGCCCTTTCACGCGCAGCGTCTGATGACCATGTACATTGCTCCTGATGATTGGACAGAGGATCTGCTTACTGTGCAGACAAACATCTTCTACATCTCTGGTAAAAATAAGTATCAAAATGTCTTAATTCTGTAATAGATAGATGTTGTGCTTTTATTCTGAAAGGATTAGACATGTTTTTTTCATAAAATTAGATTACAGACTGTTCCAAATAGAAACAAAAAGATAACATGGATAAAAAGAATGGAAACAACAAATGAGACAGAATACATGAAGTAAGGTTAGAGGAGATAAAAGAAGGCCCAGATATAAGGAAAGAAAGAAAAAAAAGAACATCGAGACGAAAAAGCAATGAAAAATTAGAGAAAGAGAAAATCAAAGAGACTCATAGACACAGAAAGATAGACAGG
>BMAT01013679.1:62744-79919 GCA_019649035.1 Elysia marginata | reverse complement strand
AGACAATAGTTGACCCTTGAAACAAGGGGAAATAACTCCCATTCAATCAATTAGCAGCAATTAACACACCATGACACAAAGAAAAGAATCCATACACTCGCTCTCTAGCATTGGCATCATCATGGTGACCTTTTTAGGTAAGCTTAGATCTAGTCTATCACAAATTGTAACTTCATAATGACCTTTGACGCCGATGTTGCAAATACTGCTAATAGATTTAAATCATAGTCATCTAGAGATTGCCCTAGTAACCGCCCAAGACCAAGATCCCCCTTCCCTTTTTGAGTAGTTCTGAATTGATTCTGTAGTGGCAATGAATCCAAAGGACGTCATAAGCAGTGATGTAATAAAATCTCTACGTCGTGTGGTCAACAATTTTCATTGTTATGACGCTGACTAAGACAGTGGTTGAACAGAATACGTCATGGCGAGTGTTACGCTATCGTTTTATTACATAATTAGTAAAGACCACAATTATTTGAGATAACTGCTAATTGTCTCGCAACCAGTTCAAAAGAGTTAGATGTCGTAGATTTCCATCTAGATTTGTTTTTAAATGAAGACATTTTTGTTAGCTTCAAAGTATTCACAAGCTCATTAAGTTACCATTATTGTATGAAAATGTAGTTTTACTACAACTACAATTACTTTAAAATAGACTGAGAAAATAATAATTAACTACCTTTGTACATTTTTCTTTCTCAAACTCAAGTTTGAAAACCAGTTTCAATTTTCATTTATTTTATTTAACAAATACAATGTATGTGTAATGAGAGATTAGATTTCAAAGTTCAACAGTTCTGAAGTGAGTAACAAGTTTTGCCAGACATTAATATTCTATTAGAAAACTAATGTTTCTATTTGCCCATTCCGTTTTTTTTTTTCGGCAAATGCCATTATATTTCTCTCCACCCCGTCATTTTCTCTCAAACAACGAAGCTGTTGATTCTCATTATTATGACTAGTTAGTTTTGAATGAAAAAGGCAATCAGATTTGAAGCATCTATAAATTGATTTACGTGGTTTGAACTAAACTAATTATTTTTTTTCTTTTAGTTAGCTAACACATTCCGTCGTCTTCTTTTACCTCATAGTTAACTGCTATTTAACTTGAAAATTCAACTTTGTCATTATTGTGTTCTAAGCTCATTAATTGAAAGGTTCTTTTAGGCCCGCCGAAAAAAAAAAAGCATCTTTGGTCATAGTTTCACTACTTTGGAGATGTAATATAAGACTTCTTTTTTGCTGATGGCGCTCTTTTAAATTATATGACTATATATGATTTTGCTCCCAAAGATTCATTCTTTTTTTTAAAATTAGGGTACGTTAGGAACAAATTACTGTGATTGTTTGCCATTGATAGAAAAATGAAATGACATGATGTACTTTTTTTATTTAAAATGATTGTCTTAAAATGAAAGAAAGTTTCACTTGAATTTTCTTTTCTTTTAAATTTTCCTGGTAATAAAAATGTCAACATTTTTATATGGCTTTACATTCGCTGCCTCGGATTTCTTTTATGCATGAAATTTTACAGCTTTAAACTTTCTTGAAAATAGGTCAACTTTCCTAATCACATCAGAGTTTCTTCAACTCTGTACTCAAGTATTCAATTTCAACTTCCGCGGTATCTAGCTGTGAAAATAACTGCTTCTGAAACAAGCTCTAATTTACCATGAGCAAGCTAGCTACCAATAATTTTAATATTACACTGGTGATAAATGTTTCGCTTCTCGAACAAAATCCGGTTCCCACGCAATTGTTTCCAGCATAAGCCGCGAGAGGCTATGTTCACAGCGCTGTACTAAACAAGTCCGATTTATTTGAAATGTCCAAATGGAATAACATTAGTGCATAATATCCCTAGATCTATATATATATATATATATCCCTTGTGAAAAGAGTCAGGCGCGACTTTTGAATAGTAGTTTTGCTTAAAGTAGACTACGGCTTACTGTAACATTGTATAAACAAAACAAAAAAAAACGATTAGATCAAGTTACTGTCCGCACAAGAGACTATTTAGAGTAACATTTTTGTGCGTGTAACTTTAAAAACCCGACCTCAAAGAGAGTAGTTTTTCTCCAGCGTTTTTGAGGTAGTGTTATGACATTCACTGTGACTAAACTTATCCTCTATATCCTAATTTTGTCGACCAACTTTGACCAAATATAAAGTTAATTAGTCGTTCAAGATGATGCATCGATCAAAGCTAAGCTGGACAGGTAATTCGTGGACAGTTTGCGTCCTCATATTCGACGGAGTAGAAGCTCATGTAAAATTTACCGAGTAGTACTGTTAGTCACAAAAAGTTCTAATTATCTCTAGCCGAAAATTTCTGACTTAAAAATAACTGCAATTTGAGTCAATGATTGATGCCTTACTTTTACACCGGCAGCAGAAGAGCTTGATTCTCCATCACTTTTCTCGCCAGGAGTGGGTAGGGGACCTATGGCCTTAGTTTAAAATCGAGTACTTCTGGCCATCTTTTTGCAAGAGACTGATATAGAGTAAAAGAGAGAAAGAAAGAAAGAAAACAAAAGCGAGAGAGAGAGACAGAGAGAGAGAGAGAGAGAGAGAGAAACAGACAGAAAGATAGACATAAAGAGACAGAGAGAGAGAGGGTATTTATTAGGATATTGTTTGGTGTGTTAACTGTTTATTCTTCTTATCAAAACGTTAACTAGCCCTGACAATCAAAAAATTTAAAAGAATAGGTATTTCAGTTAACCCTAGTTTTTTAGGCTACCAATAGTAAGATTCCTAATTTACTTTTTCAACATTTAGAACAAATCAATTAAAACTTATAGAAACAGCCAACACTATGATATAGATTAAAAATAGCAAAAAAAAAAAAAGATAAAAATCTAGAAATGTCTGCATTTGGCTGAAAACTTTATTAAGAAGCATGCGAAAAATCTGCATAGATTATTGCAGATGTTGTCAGTCAAGAAAGATATGTTTGTATCACTCTGAACAGAATTGTTTTATGTCTTCTGTGACATAGACGCTAAGCGTGACAGAATGGTAGTGCGTCGGATTTGTGATCCGACGGTCGCGAATTCGAATCCTGAACATGCCATGTTGCAATTGCCTTGGGAAAGCACTTACCTTAACTTTCCCAAGTCTACCCATCTGTAAAATGGTTACCCAGCGAGAAGCAATGCTTGAATCTGTGATATGCGCCTGCAGCACCCTGCATATGAGTTAAAAGTGGCTTTCAAATATACTTGTCTGCTGGGGAATTAGTGGCGCTGCTCTTGTGGCGACACACACACTTATGCTGAGTAACGAAACCAAATTTCCCGAAAGGGGTTAATATAGTGTACAAAGCGGGGGGCAAGTAGACAAAATAATGTGATTTCCTATCGCGACCATTTGTATTTCTAAACGATTAGGATGACCGAAATTAGAATTTAGTTTAAGGAAAATTGTATTAAAATAGTCTTGTTCTCTTTTATCCCATGTTTGAAAGCGGACAACTTAATGTCTTCCCCCCAAGATTGGAACGTTTTATGCAAATTTTAAAGTTAAAAAGCTTACGTGAATATGTTCATATCTGACTCATTTTGACTGGTTACGAACACTATCTATACTTTTTGTGTAATTGTGTAGGTAAAAAATTATTGTCATGTGCAACTGATCACACCCATCTAAATTTAGGATTTCAAATTTTCTTTGGTACATGAAGTGCATTGGAATAATGCACAGTTTTGTTTAAAATTCCAAATGTATCGTATTTATGTTTAAAAAGTCAGTTGCTTTTTAACATCTATATCTACATTTTGTATTTCGTTGCTGTCAGGGTAATGAGCATTATAGTGACTTTAATACTATTTTTTCAGCAGCCACTACGCCTGACTCCACTTAGTCGATTTAGCTGTCGACTATTTTCGTGTAGTCTAAAACACCATCATTTTGGTTATACAATTTAATTGATTAGATCATCGTGCTAATAATGCACATCTCTTTGTTAGCCATCTTATTCTCAGGCTCAAGTGCGAGAAGTTTGACATGCCTAGAAGAGATGGCTCCAGATGACATTTTTTAGAGGACGACCTTTATCGTATTAACCCTATGCATGTAGTTTTAATGTAATCTATAAAAAGATACAAACGGCTAATCATATTTCACACTGGACGCACCATTTTTGTCTAGGAAAATTATATTGAACCTCATGCTATTCGCTTTCTTTCATTTCATGAGTGCATCTTGTAGAGGTGTAATAAAAGTTTCTATTTTAAAGATAAAAACAAACATAAACATTAACATTTGATATTTCAACTGTTAACTGTCACAATTGCCATCTTTCAAACACAATTCTATAATAACCAAGATAGGAAAAAACATGCATTTTTACATATTATGTCCTTTAATGGTATTAAATGCCAAATTATATGAATGTTTTTATGTAACATACGTTACTTTTGCCTGTTGCCGATTAAATTTCGCAAACTCCAAACAAAATCTTCAAAGAAGTTGCGCACAGAAAGCTAAGTTTTGCTAATGCATTAATTCAATTTTAAAAAAATCCTCAAAAGTTAAATAATTTATTCACTTTCAGAGTAGCTACTGGCTGTTAATTTGCATCGGTAAATATTACAAGTCAGAAAAAAATTGACACTATTCAGTTGTAACTTTCTTTAATTATTTCTTTTCTTAAATCAAAACATCATTAATAATAAATGCAAATGACCTGTAGATTCTTTGCATATTATGAACAATATGAGGCGTGTTGTCTTTTCTCTCAGGGCTAAAAATAATATTGAAGAGGATTTCCTGCAGAGCGACGACTCAAATAATCATAAGTAATAAAATTAGAGAGAATGGAATGCTGAGAACATCCTGATCTCTATCTATAACGTTGACTAAAGCCTCATCTCCGTAGGAAATGGGCATGGCTAGAGCAGAATACTTATTCCCATGATTATGTTTTTCATTAGATTCGTCTCCCGCTAGTCATTGGCCTCAAGGTGAGACTCTGAATAACAAGGTAATGGCAAAGCAATAATTATTGCAATATACATTTCTCATGACAAATCATTTTACAATTAAACTCAGCATCATTTGTCAATTCTCTCTCTCATTGAAGCCACGTAAATCTTGTTTGAATGTGATCAAGATCTGGAATCCCACGGACAAGCGTATCTAATTCTCCACAAAAACGAAACGTAGAATTTTATCATAGAATTTCTTGCATGTACAAAATGTATAGATCCTTCGATAAATTCAAATTACTTACCAACTTTAATGGGAATTCAGGCCGTCGAATCACGGTTATTTAAAGAGGTAATACAAATTAGGGTGATTAAATTGAAAACCTTTTAGATTATCGATGAGCCTATGGCCTTCACCGATAGATGTTCTTGTATTTTTGTATTCTTCGTTTATTTCCTTTTATTTCTATCTTTCTTCTATGTGTTGATGTGTCTGCATATGGCCGAAAGAAAAAAGTCCCCAACTAACGAGGTATCTCTTTCTTTAAGAAAATATTTTAGAGAGAATTAATGATACTTATTCATTACCCCACGATGACATGTAAGATACAACCAGCTTTTTTGTAGATAAAACAAAGACTAGGTCAACTAAGTCTCGATCCCTACAAATTTTCTTGTTTTTTTTTTCATTAAGGTAAAAATTGGCCTCATCAGAGCTCTTTGTTTTGAAATATCTAAATTCAGCTTTCATGGAATAAAAATGTGATGAGATCAATGTTTTTACAACTGTTAAGAGAGTAATTGTTCGCAAATAAAGTGCTCAACACTTTAAGCTTTCCATTGCCAAAAATAGCTTGCGATTTAAAAACACCGTGTTTCCTTGTACCTATTTTATGTTTTTTTCTTCACCCGTTCTCCCTTTGTATCGCTCATTTATACCATCTCATTTATTCCTCTTGCTCTCGTGCTCTTTGCCTGTTTTCTTTCATCCCCTGTTCAGTTACTTTAGCATCAACCTCCATGCGCCACCTGTCCTCATATCTTGCGTTGGGTTACCCCCAATGTTTTTTTCTAATCAACGCCAATGTTGCCTATTTGTGGCTCGTCGTTTTCTGCTCCATCACATACGTTTATCTGTCTCTCCTTTTCTCTCATTCTAGTATATACTGTTTCCCAGCTCTTCACAGATAACCTGGCTTTAAACAGACACCAATTTTACTGCCAATTACCACTTCAGAATTGACGCAGGAAATGTGTTGCCACGTACCACCCCCTCCGTTTGGCGCACATCAAAAACACATGATAATAATGATATACTATCTGTTTCTTCCGAGCTCTTATCTACTTACAACTTATTAATCACTTTAATGTTGGTAGAATCTACCAACACTCTAACAGATTCAGCTCTAATAATTCTTTTTCCCCTTGTCTTGGTAATTTTTTTTAACTCCGTCAAACGGATTCACAAATGACTGAAATGACTCTATACCTAAGAGTCAGATTTCAAAGCAGTAGGCTTTTTCGACTGTGTACCATTGTGACCCTTTGGACGGTAAACATTTATTTCAGTTCTCAAACAGATAAGATTTAGATAGGCCTTACCCAGCAAGGCGAAGATAAAGTAAAGTTCCTGTTGCGTTATGTTTCCTCTTTATTTAACACATAACTCATTTATAATTCATTGGCAAATGTTTGATAAAACCTTTATTGTTAAAGACAAATGAATAAACGTGTTCGTAAATAAATAAATAGATAGAAAGTAATACTAAGTTATCCGCGTTTAAACCATAGATCAATTTAGGTGCAACGAAAACTGTGCCTAATAGCTACACAAATTGCCATTAGACCAACTTTGTATAAAATGGCTAAATGGGGATCGATATGGGCAGAAAACAGCACAAACTAAATAGTACATGCGACGTGCTTATAACAATGGTTCTTGTCTCGTAAAATATAACGATTATTATCGAAAAGGAAGATCATGTATGCTTGAATGCAAATATTTTATACAGTGATGATGATCTTGATGGGTATGGGTATCACTGAAGTTATGGTCAGAATTTTTTACCTTTGTCTGTACACCTTATGAACACCTTCGGATGACCAAATTCGTCATGCAGCCAAGTCACCCATGATGGGATCACTTCACTACGTATTAGCTGCCTCGCTCTGTGAGACGTTCTCTCGATTTCTGGAACAATCTCAAGGAGCAATGGTACTCTATCACCGAGAAGCAACACTTACTGTGGTGCTGGTGTTGCAAACCCTCTTCTGGTTGTCGCACATCTTCAATTCTCCTCTGCATGCCTAACTTACAATTTTGAGTTTTCTTGTTTTGTGGGGGCATGGTTTATAGTAATTAGCCCTAGCGTACCATGGGGAAAACAACTAAGAAAATCCGAACATTTTTTTAAAATTATGTTTGCTATTTACTAGATATTTTAGTTCTGTTCTTTAAGCATTTACATGTGCTTTAGATGAACGTTGGATTTTTTTTCTTCCATGACTTTCAAGCGGACATATAAAATTATTAAGTAATAAATAGAAATTGCTGAATCAGAAAAAAAATCAGTTTTTTTTGGTAGGTATTTTAAATATTGGTTTATGCTCAAACGAAGGATTTTTGCCCTTTTATTTTGTACAATATATAGAATGAGCTTGAAGATTAAAGACACGACATTTCTACTTTCTAGGAATTTAGGTATAGTTTTTTTTATACATATACATTTTCATGGGCTGAAAGTTTGAAATGAACTTTCTTACATTTTCGTTAAGGAGTAAAAGAAAAATCCTCGGAACTAGAAATACTGTCCATCATCCTAAAATGAGTCGTATGTAAACATCATTTGATTTAAAAGGAATAGTATTTCAAAACATGTATGCTAACAAGATCCATGACATAGTGTAGTATCGGATAATTTTTTTTGTTTTTTGTTTTCCTCTACAACCAATACTATTTTCAAGACAGTCGGTTGAAAAGAAATTGATGCTTTTGCGTTTTTTAACTTTTGGAAACTTAATAAATTGTCACATCTGCTCGCTAGAATTGGTTAGGAAATCACTTGTGCTAGGCTTTTTTTCTAAACATGCCATACCGATTTCAAATGAAAGTCCTTTTACGGCACTATAATAGTGAACAAAAATAAAACATGAAAAAAGCATCATGAAGTTTGACTTGATGGAAGTGTTAAATTGTAGACAAAACAACGCTAATCGCTACAGAGCTTATGAACGGATAGTAGTAAAATCCGGTGTCAAAAGAAGATAAACCACTTCAATGCAATACATTGAGAAAAATACAAGAGAGGAAAAAAGGCAGGCCAAAGTTTTTCTTCAATTGTTTGAAAATGGCCATGATTTTTTAGCAGGCAAGTTAATATGCATTGCTTCTTTTTGAAACAAACACCAAGCCCAAGCCAAGGCGAATTGTTTTGTGAAGACGACAAGTAAATTGCTTTTTTATGTTGATATAGACTTAATTTTTACATAATTTCTGTAAGAATGACATCTCTGAAACGGATATAAGAATCAGAGGATCATTTTGCGAAAAAAGCGTGTCGTGTTCACCAATTTGTTTTCTAATGATGTCCGTATTTCCAAATTATGAAGAGCGCTCTACGCCATTACAGAGATAGCCCATCGCATTAAATAAAGCTGGCGTGCATGATACAATAATTCTTTGGGCTGATGTCGGACTGAATGTAGAAACAGTTGGATGAAAAATGTTATGGTAAATTCGTTGCATTACTTTTTGGTTTACCCTTAGCTCTGGGCTTGACACATTCTGGAAATTACAAATTTTGTAAATCACGAATTATATTTAGGATTCTAAAACACATTAGTCTAATAAAAGCTATAATGCCCTCAGCGGGCCGTCTACTAATTATTCTGTCTGCACTCATCTGCAGAGCATTGAGAGACATTGTGATTTCATCCTCACCAGTTTTCAGGAAACTCAAGACGGATGACCAGACCTAGCTTTATTCACAGTGTGGAGGGCCTGAGGTAGCACTATCTGAAAGTCGCAAACACATTATAATGGGCTCTATATTTGGAGACATTCAATATATTTGAAAACAGTTTTAGGCCTCTTGGAATAATATATGTAAAACACATTGAATGTGCTACAGAGAAAAATCCAGATCTTTCATTGTCTGGTTGTATTCAAAACGGTTTATTTCAAACCCAAACTGGCTTATAGTACGTTTTTTGTCAGTATTCATCAATGAAAGTTCCAGCGTTGTCTTTTTTTCTTTGGGAATCTGCTTGCCTCAAATCTACAGTTTTAAACACTTAGAAATACTTAAACTTCAAAATCCGTACTTCTTCAAATAAATTCATCAGTATGAATCATAAACTTTGAACATTATAGATCAGACAAAAATGATAAAACACATTAAGTTCTTATTGTTTATACTTTTGTATTAACAGAGATCTGCTTGTAGTCACACTTTCATTCTCGACGGCCTAATTGAGTCCTCGTCGTTTTCTGAAAATTTGTTTACTCTTTATTTTATCCATGGAAAGTAAAAATACAGATCAAAAACAAATTAGACCGAATATTCACTGATGAAAGAAAAAACCTGCGTGACAATTTAAAATTTCTTCCATTAAACATCTGACTAAAGGTATCGATTTTGGTCTCAAAAGATATTTTTATAGCTACTAAATATTATTATTCTGTATGTATTTCATAAAGACCTGCAATTATCCTACAAAAGCAAGAAAAATTTGTTTTATAACATCGGCCATACTTAACTATTATCTTGTCGATGAGCCTTCATCTTCAAAGCATGTGAGGAAAAAAACGGCCCTAATCTATGCTGTTATAGAACAAGCTATTGTTGCAATGCGACATTTTGCGTGATTCCATTTTTTTTTCTTCACAGGGAAAGATCATAATATAAACTTTTTTATTGGTGTGTATACTTTTTAAGCAGCAGTTAAGCAAGACAAATATTTGAAAAAAAAAAAACAAGATGGAAGATCTATAACTTCAAGAACGAACTTGCAAATATTAACAAATCTCTGAAAATACATCAGTCTTCTAGTAAAATAAACTCAAATCTGCACGTAAAAACAGTCTCAAATACTAATTCTTGTAGAAATCTTTCTACCCCATACTTCTGTATGGCACGTAATGCTTTTAGTTTTTTTTCTGATTTTATAATGTTATTATTTTCATTCGCCTTCTCTGTCCCTAACCTTACCTTTAAAGCAAGATATTATTCTGTGGCAATTCGATGGATAGCCAAGTAGGTTGTTTTTTTCTCTTTTTGATATTTTCCATATTTAATTTTACATAATAGAGTTTTCCCTAAAAATCTGAAAAGTAGCAAAGCATTATTGGAATGATAAAAAGATTTTGAGCATATGAATATGTTTTGTTTTAAGGCATGTATGAAGAAAATTCATAGAAGCTGCGGCAGTTTATATGTCAATACCAAGGCTAAAGAAAGAAAAAAAAGACACCTAGCTATGTATGGTACACAAGGAAACTAGTAGATTTCGTTAAAAAATAACAATTATTCTTAAAAACGTCAGAGATAAGAAAAAAACATCCATTGGTGTCAAGGAACTAATGTCACAGATTAATAAATAAATGATATAATTATAATCTTGCTTAACAAAGAACAACAACTTTTTAGAGAGTTGAATACTCTCTGGGCCCATTTTTTCTCCCTATGAAGTTTAATAAAGCCGCTTGCACAAACATTGGGATTTCCAAAAGGGTAAAGTATAGTTTCATATTTCCCCTTAAAAATATTCTTAGAGATAATTGATGTAATTTGTAACTGGAGTAAGTAACAAAGACACGACTTAGTTAAATAAAAATTTTGAAGAAGAAAAATTTAGAACCACGTAAAAAGGTAGTAATTCTACTGACTTAACATTTAACATTTAAGTAAGAAAGAAAATTACTGTATATAAAAAGAAAATTTCAAAATGAAAAAGAATCCAAGATATAAAACCAATCACAATACTGGCAAACGGCTCGAATTTCGCAAAGATTGTGATTTCAAGTCAGATTAGGACCTTAAGCTCTTGGGAAAGCTGTTAACTTAAAATCTGCAATACTTCTCATGCGGTAATCTTTAGTAACTGAATTTTTCCCCTAGTGTCTGACGTAAAGTCTAATACTAGTACACCAGACCAACAGTGCATTTTTAGAACAACGTTAGCAATTAGGGAATTCCAGTACATACCTTTATTCCCTTTTTTAAGGCGAAGATGACTAAAGACTTTCAGAAATGAAGTTTAAAAAAATATTTAAAAAATATGTTGTTTTTCCTCTTTGAACATTACACATCTACTTCTGTGCCCTTCCCGTTCTAATCATACCCTTTATGTTAAGTGGAGGCACCAGAAAATTTCGCAGCTTTCTTCACAGACATCCTCTGTTTTATACTTAAGTGCTACAATGATCAGCACAGTTTTAAACGCTTCTTCACGATTTCTAAAACATCAACTGCAAGAATTATTCAGTTTCAAAAGACAGAATTCAAAATGTGGGGGTTCTCCTCGCTTTTCCTACCGTACTAAATTATGCAAAATTATATTTTAAGTTATGGTAATTTCAACAAGTTTACGCATTTTAAAAGCAAAATAGAAATCAATTTATCATTTCATCAAACTAACGAATTGGAAATTGAAATGGAGAGTGTTCGCCAGAAAATATTAAACCCTCTTATTACACTTTCATCGTTTAAAGCAACTGCTACCACTATTTCTTCTTCTTCTTTTTCTTCTTCTTCTTCTTCTTCTTCTTCTTCTTCTTCTTCTTCTTCTTCTTCTTCTTCTTCTTCTTCTTCTTCTTATTCTTCTACTACTACTACTACTACTGCTACTACTACTACTACTACTACTACTACTACTACTACTACTACCACCACTACTACTACTACTTCTACTACCACGGCTATACAACTCTTGCGTATGGTGGAGAGGAACAGAATGAGAATGAAATCAAAAGATTTGAACAAAAGAACAAAGATAGGTAGATCGGATGAGATACCTATTGAAAGACGAATAAAGAAACAGAGATAAGGGAGAGAAAACGAGGTAAATATATAGGGCAGAGAGAGAAAAAGTGGAAAACAAAGCACGTCAGCTGTAACGGTATCCGTGCACAAATGGTTTTTTTTTCCTTTTGTTTTAAGAGTATTTATAAATGAAACCCTTCCTGAGTCACTCCATCCCTGACAAATTTACTCACTGAATCCCACCACATAATGGAACTTCACGCAGTGATGAGGGCTGTAGAGTTTTAGCGTATGAGATTTTAATTCATTTTATTGTTATTTGTCACTGCCTTAGTGAATTATATTTTTTACCTAGCTATATGGCTTATATCACCCCTTTGCTGATTGTTTTAATTGCTGTAGTTTCTATATTTTTTTTTATCTCTCTTTCACTTTTCATGCAGTAGTGATTTGCACGCTATTGTGCGAATACAGGTAAAGAATGAGACAATAGACTCACTATCAATGATTCTGACCTAAATATCTCAAAATTGTCACATGATTAGGTGCTTCATAGGCTAGGCACATTTGTTTGTCCAATTTTAGAGAATACCTTTGCTTTATAAAGGTATCTTTTATGTTTTTTCTTCCATCACTCCTATATGTTTATTCTATGTTAATTTTATGCCGAACACAAGACCTTTGTGTCTATTAATCTTTGATGCTCTTACATCTCTACCTCGTTTACATATTTAGTTGCTCTTCTACCGCGCTCTCTGTCTCTGTTTGTCTGTCTGTCTATCTCTCTCTTTCTCTCTCTGCCTGTCTATCTCTGTCTCTGTCTGTCTCCCTCTACCACCCTCTCTCTATTTCCGTATCTGCACTTGACTCTCAACTTCCCTCTATTTAACTGCACAGATTCTTACTACCAGGAGGCATTAGCAGGAAAAATGGTTGATAACAGATAGATAGGTAAATAGATAGATGGAGAGGGAGACGAAAACATAGCTAGATGTATACATACATAGATATATAGGCAAACTGAATAACAGAATGACATACAAAGAGGCATAAATAATAAAAAAAAGGTAAGAAAGGCAATTGCAAAGGCAGCAATTTGCAGTGAAAGCACATGGAAGGTAGCTCAACCCAAAGCGATGCTTCTATAGTTATAGTAAAATTAAAAAAAGATCTGACCTTAGAAGTTCTTTTCATAGCAGTATTGAGCCATAAATTCCTCAATGCCTTTCTATCTCTCCGTCTCTGTCAGTCTCTACCACTATTTCTCTATCTCTGTCTCCCTCTTTTTCTGTGTATTATGTCTGTCTGTCTCTGTCTCTCTCTCACTCTTTTTGCGTATCTATGTGTGTCTCTCATCTTCCCTCTATTAAATACCACGGGCTATTGCTTTCTCCCACAGCCTTCCCTGTATGTTTCTTTGTCTGTTTACCAGTCCTTATTCGTATATAAAAATCTCCATTTCCCTTACCTCACGAGCACAATATTTTAAATTCTTTAACACAAATACTTAGATTAAGAATTTTATGAATAAGTGTTCCCGGTTTTTTTGTTTCGACGTTCAAAATTTTGTACATCTAAATCCACAGGCGAGTTATAACATCCCTTGAGCCTCAATCCCCTATACAAGCTTAGAGAATTGGCATTTTCCCCCTCAATGATTGTCTAAAATACGGTGGGGGTGGTATATTTTATGGAGGCTTTCATAACGCGCAATGAAATAAATTATTGGTCTTTGTGAGCGGATAAAGGAACATAAAGAGTCATTAGCGTCGACAAACTTTATGAAAAAAAACGAGTAACAGCTGAATAAAGAATGTCAGACAGAGGTATAAAAAGAACTAGAGAGAGAGAGGGAGAGAAATATGAAAAAAGCTATGTTTTTAAACTGCCATACATTTTTATCTGTAGATAATTTTAAAAATCCGTTTAAAATATCCACAAACGAAATCAATACGAATCAACAGAATCGTAACAATTGTAACCAAAAATAGCAGAGTTGAAAATATTTAATTTGAGTTTTTAATTTTTATATTGCATCTGTAAAGGTTTGCATAAAAGCAAAGAGTAAGAGAGAGAGAGAGAGAGAGAGATAGAGAGAGAGAGAGAGAGAAAGAGAGACACAGAGACAGAGACAGAGACAGACAGACAGACAGAGAGGGGGCAGAGGGGGAGGGAATAATGCAAGCAAGCAGTGTATGCATTTTTTTTAGAAAAAAATGACTTAAAGAAAATATTACGATTCAGTGCTGAGAAAAGCTAATCTCTAGAGAATTTTAAATCAAAGCTGATAGTCAGGGGTGGGGGGTGAGGGACAATTGCAATTTTTAAACGTATAAGCCCTTAGAACACTCAGCTATCGCCTGCAAAAGATAATTGTTATAAGTTATAAAAGGCAAATTTGAAACCACTACTAGGGGTCCTAGACCGTAGCCATTAAAAAGCAAAAGCAACAACTGCCTGAGGCAAATCGAGAACACAATGATCCGGTCGGAAAACTACGTAGGTCGTTAAGGTTTCTATCATAAGGAGACGAGTTGGTAATTAGGAACAAACATATGACCATATACAAAATTGGAAATTTATATAGAATCCATCAACTCGGAGATAGGAAACTCGCGTGAATGGCCTGGGTTGTATTGAGACTATGGCAATGAATGACAAGTTTTATACTCAAGCAGAGATGAGGTACAAAATATTGAAGAGAGAGAGAGGATGAGAGAGAGAGAGAGAGAGAGAGAGAGAGAGAGAGAGAGAGAGAAAGAGAGAAGTTTGTAAATATAGATAACTAAACAAGAAAGTAGGCGTTATAACAGAGAAATACGGTAAATGGATATATAGATACAAAGATAGATAGATAGAAGTATAGATAAATAGGAACTAGTCTATTACGTTATGTACATTAAAGCTCTTTATACAAGTCGAGCACTATTTTTCATAACACAAAAAACCTGGAATTTAGATAGACTGATGGATGGATAGAAACTAGGTTTTTTATAGTCCTTGACTTGCATAATGAGCTTTGATATATTATGTAGATAGATTGATAGATACGTAGGCATAATGAATTTATGTGCGCACGCATGCTTCGTATCGAAGAAAATGAAAATGTATGTTTATTGGGTTTTTTTTTCGATCTAATGCGCTGATAAAAAGTCAAGTGTAAGATTTGTCATGCTTTAATTTCTTTGAGAGTTTCGTTGGATACTTTGCGTCGGAAAAAAACTCTTCATATATCAAGAACAGTATTAAACCTTGGCATAATATTATTTCATGAAATCTTTTACCAACTTCGAGTCCGATATAAAATAATGTTTAGTTAAGTTTATTTCGTTTTACACAAATATTTTTTGGAAGGTTATCTTGGTTTCGATACATCTTCGGTAAAAAAAAATATTGTGAAGCTTCTATGAATTAACACGTCATAAAATAATGATGTTTGCTCGACGTTTGATCTTTTCATTTCAACACTGTTGCAAGACAAAAACTAGAAATAGACTGTAAAGCTTATGCACTGTAAAATAAAAAAAAATGCCATAAGCAAAAGGTCTTCAGTTTCTTTATTTGATATCAACAATGTCTTTCGGCGAATTTTTCAAACCATAATAGTTTATGTAATTTTTTACGGCGCTAAATTACTTGTTTTACTTCGTACAGAAAAGTACGTTCATACACGCTAGTTTGCGATTCGATTCCCCCTTACCTTTATATCTACTGATTTATCTTTTCTCTCTCTCTCTCTCTCTCCCTCTCTCTCTCTAAGAGTTTTTAATCGTCAAAAATATTGTTTGGCATCGTTTACAAGAGTTGCAACTCCCTCATGTCTACCATGACATTCTCTGAAGAGGTACTGCAGTCAAAGTTTGTGTTAAAGCTTTGCCATATATGCCCTTGTGACAGGCTATACACCAGTGACAAAGCTAGTTCTGAGATCTTCCTTTGATCCTGTAAATGTAACAGAAATCTTCTTGATGCTTAAGGTAATACTTTCACTGAGTTTAAAAAGAATTGAAAGACATTTAGTGAACGATTTTTGTCACAATATTGTTAAAGAAATTAATTGTTAAAAACCCTATAATCTGTAGGATCGATTGATAAATTTTGTATCTCCGACTTTCGATTTGTTAGTGAAGTTTTTCGTTAAAATACCAAATATTTTTGTTATATCTACGAGTAGTATTAGCCAATCGCTAAGTTTGGTATATTAGAGCTATTCTGCTTTTCATTTTTTTTTAAAGTAAAGAAGCTACCCAGCGGCTTAGAACAGATCGATCCAGCTCTTTGGAAACAGTTGAAACAAAACAGGAGATAAAAAGTAAGCAATTTCCAAGCCGAATCTATTTGTACTTGGGCAAGGAGGACATATGATTGACGGGTAGATTCTAGTAACTGATTTTGTTCGCCAGTTGCAAGGTCAACAAAAACAAATCCACGTCAAGTTTTCGATTCGCTGCAGTGCTGAAGCATCGAGCTGAGAGCCTTTGATACGAGTCATATGCGACAGTGTGGCATATTAAATAAAAAAAAATTAAAAGTGTCTCTGAGATGTAAAGCCGGCCGTAAAAAAATGGTTGAAAATGTGCGGTCTCGCAATGATTAAAGTGGTAGGTCAAACTAATTTCGCAAAGTTACCCGATTGTTTATTCTTACAACAATAATGCTATGAACATGAAGAATGAAGTAAATCGAACGTGCCTATGTAGATTACAAATTGTCGTTTACTTCCGCTTAGAACAAACATACACTTTTATCTTTTGTATTCTTTAAATTTCAACGTTTCTTTTTTATACTGTTGTAGAAATTAATAAGAACTAATTGCCGATTTTAATGAAACCAAGGTTCTTAAGCAAAATTAAATTTCACTAGTCTCTCACTCTATAATCTAAGGTTTAAAAAGCCATTTGAAAAAGTTCAATATTTTTAGGTATTAAGTTAAATTGAGTATGCAATATATTACGCAAACAGACTTGTGCAAACACGAACTAGGAAGAACAAAAGACGTCAGCTAAAAGACACAAAATATATCGTCGACTGAGAGTTGGAAGTATCGTTGTCTACGTTCTATAAAAATCTAAAAAAAAGTACCACTGAGACCGCCAAGCCTTGTTTCCTGTTGTCTATTAGTATCATAATAGTCTGTCCATTGATTGATTCACAATTTACATTGACATTGTACGGTTTTATGACAAGTTAAAATGGAGAAAATCTTCAAACCTCTTTTCTTGAAGACGTTAATTGTGGACAGAATCATTCCTGGC
>BMAT01013679.1:48164-59132 GCA_019649035.1 Elysia marginata | reverse complement strand
GGGGGACGCTGGCTATTATGAAAATCCACAAGTAATACAAAGTAATTTGTGTTAATAGAACCTTTTTTAGCTCAATTTAGTTCCAAGATTAAGCCATCATGGCCTCTGAACTTCTTTTATGTTAAAAAAACATGTGTTGCAATTACTCTGGATATTAACAGCACCGCAGATTAAATAGACATAAAAATCAATTTCAAAAGCAAAACGGTTTCTGAAAGAGTTGTTCATACGAAGCAAGGATTTTTTTCCAGATGACATGACAGAGGCTGTAAGACTCATAAATGGCTGGGTGTCGTATAAAAACCAATTTTGTGCTCTTCAGAAAGTAAATGTAATATAAAACAATGTTCAAAGATAGACTACGCATTGCTTGAAACACACCTTATAAATATTTTAATAAAAAAATCAACTATACTAGAGAACTGAAAACATTGTTTTACTAAACTCTTGCGTTTTTCACTGTTCTTAAATCAACAAGTATATTAGTCCATACTCCCAGTTTAACTGTTGTACCCTTGTTTATAAACTTTACTTGCACAAATGCAGTTCTCTTAAACACCTTTACTCGGTGCATCAATTAAGTTGGATGAAATGTTGGAAGAGGTTCCTAAACATGTGAAAGCACAGCAAAGTACGGTTTGATAACATAACAAAATCTTCGGACTCTTTCACCCTAAACTTTGAAGAACTTAACGATACTAGTCCTTAATAGAAATAACGTTTTGATCGAAAAAAATCTTGAGGAGGCCGATCAATAATAGTGTGTTAGTCCGGTAATAAAAAATATACCTTTAATGTTGGCGCTTTTTCATATCAATACAGTTATAAAAACGAAACGAGCATTCTTACAACTGTTTTCATATCTCAAACATTTGAAACAAAGGCTGAGTAAGATTATTTAAATGATTTAATTTCTAAAAACATTGGACAATCAGCACTGTTAACACATTTCATTACAATGAACCACAGAATATATTTAACAAAAGTGCTTGCAATTGTCATATTCAAAGACTTTTGCAATCAGTAGTCCCGTAGCAGCATACGCAATCATTACCGCATTTTCAGAGGCGTTAACAGTTTATAATAGTAAGTGTTTTTGAGTTTCAGAAACCCCAGTGTATGTTTGAGTTATCGTCTTTTAACTTATGTCTTGAACATATGGTTTAGAAATGTATAATTCTATTAATAAACGAATACTAAAGAAAGTTTAACTTCATCAAACATTCAATATGTGACACGACAAGAACGCTTTTAACAACTATGTTAATGAGGAACATTATTTTTTTTTTAAAACATTGACTTGAGCAGAAATTGAAACTTTTCGGAATAAAAATGTAAGAGCGTGTCATGATGATAATGCTTTTTGTTAACGTGTTAGTGATTGTGGTTGTGGGAAGTACTGAGAATCTTGCGATTTAGTATTGAAAATTTAATAAGGTATTATGTATCCAGTGTGGACCAGTAAGCAACATCTTAAAAGGCACGACACTACATGGCAATGTAAATTTTAACGAAGATTAAGGATTAGGAGAAACCTGGCTAAATGCATTTTTACGACACTTGTTTCATTTCAAAGAATTTTAGAAGGACATTATTATTACCATTCTTTTATATTTTTCGAAGTAAGTGGGCTCTAAAGCAGCAATCTTGAAGCCTGCAGTCTTAAGTGAAAAAATCGACCCTGACTATCATTGACTTTAAAATTGAATTGTTTGAGCAGCATGCAGGGATTACAAAAATAATTCTTAATACATTACTGCTCAAGTGGATATTACGTGTGTATAAATCAGTGTTGCAAAAAACAAAACAAAAACAACTAATAACGACAACAAGAGTATTGGATAAAAATACTCTTCCAATTCTACAGTTTGTATTTATAAGTAGGCCCCTATTTGAGTATTGAAATTACCTTTAACAAAAATCACATTACAAAACCATCATGACCTTCACTTTGCTACATCAAGTTTACCCCTAGTATCCCTAGTTCATAACCATAGGGTTAAAGCATGTTCAAAACTACATATATTCGTATACGCCTTCTGTACTATTAATTATTCGGAAAAAAAGAACAAATTCCTAAACCGGCACCGGTATGCTGCGTTCCACTATCATTGTTATTGTATACAGCTGTAACGCGAGCTTAAATAATATAAAAATTGTTCAGGTACTTGGATCCGTAAAATGATGTTTGAGAATGCTATACAAACAACTGAGAAATTACTCCCCCCCCCTTTTTTAAGCTGAGTGAAGGAGAATAAGATCTGCTTAATCTGTAGTTCTGGGGTTGACGCTCTCAAATGTTGTAAAACATTCACATTTCAAACTAGGTAGTTTCTGGATTTGAGATCTTAGCATGATGAAACAGGATAACACCCTTGGAATGAAAAGATTGTGTCTCCACTGAGCGTAGTTTTAAGAGAATCAAACTTTAAGCTTAAGCATCGCACACTTCTCCTGATACTAAATACGATTTTTGAACTTTTCAAAAGATGGCTCTTATCGCCTCAATTTATAGAAAACTTATGTAGAAACTGCAATGTATGTAAGATTTAACTCAATTTCACTCAAATAAACGTAAAAACCTTGGTATTGCCAAGTTGCCGTTCTACACAAATGTCAGCTGGTCACCATTCCGTAGCAAATAACGCACAGCATGGTTAAATGAGCATAGCAGTGACTTTTCTGTCAAACATTTGATAATTATGTTGATTGTTATGTTTGAACTCCTTGGAAAGAAACATGACCATTTGTTAACCTAGATCCATTGGTTTGTTCACAGCCGTTGGCTGTCTTTGAGATCTGTGAACTAAAGCCGCCTTCCTGTGGTGCTTGAAGAAACACAGGTTCATGTCCTGATGGCGTTTGTCCTAAAACTGTTGTCGATTGAGGTATCGATTCTGAACTACACCCGTTTAAGGGTTTATGCGTGAAGGCTGCGGGGTGAACTTCATCTTTGACTGATTTGTTTTCAATGATCCGTGCCTCCATTTGCCCATTGCTGGTATGACGAAGACAACTTTTCAAAGGCTTTTTACCTTGGTATTTGTTTTCCCCAACATTAGCACACACAATTCCGTTTTCCTTTTTAAATACTTCATCTTTGTATATCTCTTTATCCAGAAGTCTAATGCTCTCTTCGTCTTTGAGATCGCCACAGCCCTTCAATCGCGCTGTGACCATCTTAGAATTTGTTGAGCACGATATAAGCCCTAGTGGAATCGATTCCTGGTGCGAAACGCTCCTGCGGCTCCCAGGGCTGCCATCACTGGTGCTGTTTGAGAAATGTCTTCTCTTAGACATGTTATTGCCCGACGCCTTGGACTTATTGCAGCTCTCTCTCGCCGTTTTCTTGCCTACCTCCGCGAAGGCTGCCCCATCTGAGGAAAGAGTCCGTCTACGGCCGTTACTCAGGGATATAGTGTCGTACATCGTTGCCGGGTCTCCCGAGTCTTGTCTGTAAAAGATTAAGATACAACAAGAATTAATTGACTTATTAAGTTTCCATAAAGTTTATGCTTTTTTAATGCATTATCAAATCATGATCGTTACTCTCATTTTGCCTTTATCACCATCGTGTTTATCGTCAGTGTCATCGTAAACACCGTCTTCTACATTAGTTTGAATGACAATGTTCGACCCCTTTCGACCCATCTAATCTTCCAAGTCATATTCTGCAGATTCCACCCGCATACATTCTGGTACGAAGATTGATTTAAAGAAAAAAGAGTTTCACATCCAGGGCGAATGAGTCGTAAGTCAGAAATTCTGTTTTTTATGAGAAAGATACACAGCAATGTGTATTTTTTTTCTTTTTCTCTCTTCTTCATATCAACAAAGATTTTCATATCTTTCCGCAAAATAATATTATTTTATAAAATTTTCGACGTTTTGAACCTGAGGAAAATGACTTGTTTAAAGTAACAAGGCCTTAAAATGCGAAAATTGCGACATCCGACTCATTCATCATGGACGCAGGTCTTCTTTGATTTTCAAACTGAAGTATTTAAATTACAAAGGAGGAAAAAAAAGTAGAAATAACTGATCATCCTGACTATAATCTGACCTTCTGGTTATCTTTTCCTTACTTCATTCTGCTTGATGATACTTCATGATACTTCTAAGCACAGTCATGCAATTCAACCCAAAAGCCACAGAGCAAAAAGGAAACGAACAGTGAAAAAAAATCTCTTTTTAAACTCTTGTAATGCGAATGCTCAAAATTTTACAGAGTCAGACGAGTAAAAAGAGGGTCAGTTCAGTTCATCAAATTTATCTATTCCTGTAAGAAACTAATTTATCGTCAAGCGCATGAGCGGGAAAAGTTCACTACTCTTGTTGTAAAAGTTTGACTATAAAGAAAGGTGTGGTTTGGTTTGGTTGCTTGAATTTTAACGTCTCTTTTGAACTTCAAGGTTATATCAGAGACGGCGCTGGGGACAATCGAAAACGTGCTGTAAGGAACGCTTGCATACACCACACCCAGTCACATTATCCTGACACCGGGCGGACCAGAATTAGCACTAAATCCATAATGCCAACTACTAGGCGGATCAGCTGCTAATACCAATTTTAAAGTCCTTGGTTTGACACGGCCGAGGATGGAACCACGCACTTCCCGATCACTGAGCGAGTGTTTTATCGCTAGGCCACAGAGCCAGTGAGAAAGGAGTGGAAAGTGAGGGGATGGATAAATGTGAGATTACAGGGAGAAAAACAGAAGGCATCTTAGAGACAGCTGAGATAGAAAGGAGAACGTAGAAAAAAACCAAGTACTTTGATAGAGATTTAAATAAACTATTACGAAGTATCTGTAAAGAATAACCGATTTAAAAGTCCGATGCACTAAAGTCGTCATTTTGAAATCTTTCCACACAGGTATAGTATACTTTAAGCCTATGTAGTCTTTCATATTTCTTTTTTATTGAAAGTGTAACTATAAATCCTTCATTTCGAACACTGGGTGTTAAAAGCAGTTTCCAAACCAGTTGCTGTTGTGTTAAGAATAGCGGATCATTTCCTTTGTTTCATCCATATGGATTATGTTTTATAGGTCTGACAGTTGTAAGTTACCTATTTGAATAATTATCGACCTTAATAATAAATTTACGTCAGTCACTCAGTTATAAACATGTTAAAAATTTGATTTTTTCGAAGAGTTCCCATTGTAAAGTCCTAGCCAGGTCAATGTCCTTTATATCATTAATCAGGATACAGCGTTATGAGATAACGAGAGTGAAAGAGCTTTATGGTAAGATAAAAAGGTGCGAAGGCTTCAGATCCTGCTGGTAAGGTTACAGTAGCCTTTAAATAAAAAGCTCAGACTTTTAACGACCACTTTACTACGGGTGGTAAACATTTGTTCTTTTCCGTCCAAGGTAGATTTTGAATCATTTTATGTATTAGTCTTCTTTACAAATAATGTATATACCACTACCTGCTAATAATGTTTTACATAAAGACTGTTTTTACAGAAGGCGTATAAAGGTTTAATGTTGTGAACTTTTATAGGTACACGTTTATGTTCCTGTCAGTCTCAAAGCTCTTTTCTTTATTTCTCCAGAATAAGAGCGGAAGGCTTTGAGATTAAGAGAGTGTTAACTTGGGTCAGCGTTCCTGATATAATTTCTCTTTACAACCTACTTAAAACAGATTAATGAAAGCTTTCATTGAACCTATACAACTTTAATTGCAAACAGTTCTCATGCATCCTAATAGGAGCGATTAAGAAAGAGTAAGACAGAAATAGTGAGATAGATAGAGAGCGATAGAGAGAGAGAGGGAATGAGAGAGAGGGGAGTGAGACAGGGAGGGGGGAGAGAGAGGGGGAGGAGACTGAAACCTTTTCTCTATTTAGTTTCAAGTGTGGTCAATATAAAGAGTTACGATTCTATTAATTGCCTAAAGAGTTTTACGTCCCGAAAATTCTTGAAATGTGAAGCATATATTATATGTAAGTGTTAAGCTTTGTATTCCTACTGACTACTACAACACGAACCGTTTTATAAATCTGAGGACACAGAACGCTGCTGAGGTGCACGTAACATAATCTCTCGATTCATCAGCACAATGCTGATTACACACCAGGTAGCCTAAAAAATGTATGAATTTTTTGTTTTATGATTTTCTGCTGTTCCAGGGCGATATTAATCTTTGTTCATGCTCGTCTTTAAATAATTATTTGAATAGAGAAGTGTCATTTGTGTATATTTGAGGGTTTTTGGCATCACAATTAACACAGTTATTATTCTCTTCTTCCCCTTCTTCTTCTTCTTCTTCTTCTTCTTCTTCTTCTTCTTCGCCTTCTTATTGTTCTTGTTCTTCTTGTTCCTCTTGTTCTTTTTCTTTTTCCTCCAAGAAAAACTCGTATTCTTTTTTTCTTCTTCTAATAAAAAACTGTACTCTTATTATTTTTCTAATTAAAACGCTCACTATTTTCATTATTAATTTTATATCATTGATTTATCAACTTACCATCTAAGATGTTACAACTAATACAAACAATAAAAGTTAGTTAAAAGTACGCTGTATTCCCTCTTTGGGAGAAAACCTTGTACTTCGTACATTTCTTACTCACATAACTTAACATTTTGCATTGCGGCCTCAAAAATCTGCTGAATCAGTTGGTTCATGTAATTTGAACATTTTTATAACGTTTAAAACATAACATCACAATTCTGGCTCTCAAGCACAAACAGTCTACACTCATCAAATAACTGATTTGAACAACAACCTGCGTTGGGTGCTAAAAGGGTTGCAGCGCTTAGCTTGTCCAGTCCGTAAGGTAAAAAGAAACTCAAGGGTTTGCCGCGCTCTATGGCGTCAGTTACCAGTTCCAGTAATAACTTTTCTAATCCCCGAGTATTGATTGGTCTACCCACCTGTAGACCATCTTCACTTCGTCTCCACCGTTTCTAAGAACAACCATAGCCTGGGCCTTGGAGTACCGCTCAGAGTGTCTAGCCATGCTCAGCGTATGATGCACTCCAGGCTGGGAGAAACAGCACGGGAAGATAATCTGTGGAGAAACAACAGTTACTGTGTCAGATTGAACTGATAGTGAAATGCGCAATTGATTGGACTCCAATTCCGGTATTCACTTAAGCGATGCATGGTTGTTTTTAAACTTCCTGGGTCATGAATTTGAAAAGAAGGATCATACTATTGAAAACTGTTTGAGTACTGTTGTTGTTTTGAAAAATACTTAACATCAAAATGATTTGGTCAAGACTTAAAAGGGCAACATGAGTAAAAATACAAAAAAAATCTGGTATAAGGGAACTCTGCGGGCCAATAAAATAGACAATTCGTTATTCGGAGAACAACAGTTTATTTCAATCGTTTTATAAAATTTCTAAATAATGTCTAGGGAAAAGTACTACAAAATATTCAAACCGTTGACAAATTTACGCTACATTAATAATCTGCCATTGTTTGTGTATTTATTATACGCACCTGTTTAAATGCTGCCCGGTACCTTTTTGATATAACATTGTACAGAATCGGATTCACCGTGGAACTTACGAAGTATAGTACTCCTGAGGAAAAGAAGATCACAAAAAACCGTTTCTTTTGAGACTTGGTTTTAGCGCTATTGTATTTTTATTTCTTTATGTTGTTAGAAAACTGTATTATTATAAATACAAATTTGTGTTGATTGGAAATGAATTCTTAACAGAATGTCCTTTACCTTGATACATTAAATTCCACTGCAATACGAGTACATAACACTGTGGTTCACGAGGGAAAGAAATATAGAAAACAATAATATTATTCGTAAAGCAGAATGGTACTAGTAACATGAGTAGCGATCAAAAACATGGTCAGTGTAGAAAGGATGGTGATTATATTGCTGCTGCTGAATCTGATGGTAATCCTGACAACGACGGTAATAAGGATGGAGTTGACAATAGGCATAACTGAAAAGGCGATGATGAACACAGGGGTTAGAATGAAGCGGTTGGTGATGAGGATAGTGCTGGTGTTGGTTTTGTAGTATAGACAAAGATAATAATTATAAAATCTTTACTGTTTGGTAGGAGAAATGGTAAGGAAATCATGAAATGAACTATATTAACTAAAGCAACATCAGAGGTTTCGATGTAATGATAATCTTTATATCGATGGCAGGCACATAAATCTCTAATGTGGCTTCTTTATCTATATTAAGATCAGAGGTTTGATGTGCCTGTCATCGATATGACAATTCTTAGATTTATTGCCAGATATTGTTTAAACTATGGCATGAGGGCGAAAGATGAGAGCTCTAAAAATGCAATCAGACCAGGTTAACTTATAAATTACACAACTCTTCTGCGGTTATCTTTTTTTTTACTTTTTCACCAAAGCGGCGTTATACTGACAGCTACTGACCTGAGATATAGAAGATGTGAGACTGGACGGCCAGAAGCTCAGGTGTCCACTTTGGGACATAGAGGACCATGAGACGTTGAGCATGAAACGGAGCCCAGCACACAATAAAGGCAACAGTAACAGCAACTGTAGCAAAAATAAAACATTAGCAGTTGTCCTTGAGCAGAAAAAAATGTAATAACAACTTGCAATAATTGTTTCTTAAGAATATGGTATCCGTGTTCCCTTTATTTTTTAAGTGTATCAAATCTTGACCCAGTTTACAATTGACGTTAAAGTGTGGCATAACTTAGGTATGTTTTTTGGGAAAGCACACTTTTGCATGCTCAATACTACATGGGATTAGAGTCAATTTATTGCAGACTAGTTATGGCAGCCAGTGCTTTGCATCCGTATTTGGTTGGGTACATGTAGTAGATACCACCGACTTTATAAAACTTGATACCAATAACTTTATTTCTACCTTCTGTGATCTCTTTCTGCCACCCCCTCAAACTCTTTCTATCTGACTTTCTTTTCCCACTATATTTGTTCCTAATATTAGCGACCGCCCCTCCCCTTCGAAATCTCTATTTCCAACCCTCAGTCCTCCTTTTCTACTCTGGAAAGTATCAATAAATTTTGCATATTGCTATCTCTTTCTTGCACTTTTCATTATAGTTCCTCTTTGCCAAAATCACCCGTTTCAATCAGTATTTCTCTGTTTTAATGCATACATATGGGTTAGCCCTGTCCATGTCTCTGTCTCTCTCTGTCTCTCTTTATTTCTCTTTCTCTCTCTTTCCCTCCCCCTCTCTATATCTCTTGTCTCTCAATTCATCTGTAGATTTCTTCCTCTTCTTCAGACAGATCTAGCTAGATGTCGCCTTTTAAATGTCATTACATGAATGTATAAGCCAATAGGAAGGCAAAAAAAAAAACAATGTAGTTGTAAAAAAAATTCTAGATTTTACTTATTTTGATCATTAACCTTTTCGACTTACTTGCCTCATGGAAAGAAGAGAAGAATCACGGTTTGAAGCTCGACAATAATTCACGCACATCAATTTCAAAGAAAAAATTAATTTCTAGAGATCTAGGTCTAGGTCTAGATCGAGATTTCAGTTTATCATTGTCAGCAAACATAATAGCCTTACTTGTTTAAGTACCCGATCTACCAACAGTCAGAAGGGGTGGCAAGTCATATGACTGGGTATAGTAATGTAATGTTCTTTAGTGCTTGTCTCATTTTTATCTGTTTTCATAGTCAAAGCCATTACCAGGGGCCACGGAGTCTAGATTTGGGAGATCTAGATCTACATCTACAAGTCTTTGTTTTTTTCTACTACTGGATTATCTAGGGCTAAGGGGCCTATAGCTTCTATATTTACATTTGGGAGATTTAGATCTACAGGTCTTTGTCTTTTTTCTACCTCTTAAACTGGATTATCTGAGTCTGAGTCTAGCTCTAGATTTAGATCTAGATTTCTTCTTCTAGCACGAAGCTCCCGCATTGTTCTTGCTTTTTTCCTCCCTCCTACATACAGCTTGCTGAGGTCTATTTGTCACCAAAGATCGCCTCTTTTTTCGGAGTCATGTTTAGCCTAGAATAGATAACATAGATCTAGATCTAGAGATCTAAGAAGGGATTTCTAAGTAGATCTAAAAGGGGGTGATAAAGAATAAAGAATGCTTGTACATCAATGTGGTGGCTGATAGTGAAACAAATGGGCAGATGCGAAGGTAATATTAGAGATCTCCGTTACTCAACAAATTCAAATTCAATTGATATTTTTTAGTATGATTAAAAAAAATGAACAAATTAGAGTTTTCTTATTTGCGCACCAACCTATTTCTACATTCTATAGTGTAAATGAAGATTTTTCCAATGGAATAGATTGGCTACCAATAAGCTCATTGAACATTTTTCTAGATCTAGAAGATGATGATTCTAAAGTAGAAATGAAAAGAGTAACCAGAAAGGATTATGAGCCATATAACTTTAGACCGAGTGTTCTCATAGTTGCGGAAAATGTGCATGAGCCTACATCATATCTGAACACGGAGTAATTTTTTTACATGAAATTCAGTGAAAAACCGCAACTAAATCGGTTCTGTGGTTATGGAGGAGATATTGATTGGAGTTCAACCGAAAGCCTTTAATTGTATAGATGCAGCCTTTTGACTCCAAACTTGCAAAAATAAATTTATAACTTGTGTTCAAATTTATCAAAGAAATAACCGATAAATCTAAGAACATATCATAGGATTTCTTTACCATAAAACGTATCTGCATGGGACGCACTGAAAACTGCAAAAACAAAAGCATATTACTATAAACAAGGTGAGTGTTGAAACTACTATACCGTACGGGTTCAAATGAAATCCAACCTAATTAAACATAGGTCGGCTTTTCTTCGCTTTGAGCCTACTTACTTTTACAAATACCATTGTCTTTATGTTCATTTAATACTACTGGTTTCTAATTCCATTTATTGCAATGAAAACACAGATTCGTCATTTCAATGAAAGGCGAAGCGTGATTCGGTCTCATAAAAAAGAACTTAAAAGGTGACCATGTTGTAATGTTACCTAGCATTCTGATGACCACTCTGCGAG